>QNGE01001935.1:0-135516 GCA_008508345.1 Paragonimus westermani | reverse complement strand
AACAATTGGCTTTCTCTGGTATCTTTTCGTTTTCTCAAACTGATACACAAATGATTGGTAATATGCACTCGTAACGATCTAGCAAAATTTGTCGCAACATAAATAGTACGATATCAGCTTACTGTCTTTCATTAAATGAGATGTGTTTTCATTGACTAACAGTAATTTGGGGAAATTCTTTGGTAGCCGTTTTTATGACACTTATTTGTATTCCCTTTTCACGTTACTTATAGATAGTATCAACATAATAGCTATCAACTTATTTGCTTTGTGTTATAACTTGTTAGTAGTTCACGGAAAACTGTTTGTTATGGATTTTATAAATCTGATTCTTCGGTCAATTTCCACCCTCGAGTAATCACCACTAATGGATGAATTCGATTCTACCGTCCATGAGATTTCCACATATTTTTGCACCAACTATTCTTTTCAGAGGAAGCTGATGGTGTAAAGGTTGTGTTCATTTGTGTGTGACCTCCAACCTAGAATTGCCCAAATCACCACCCACTCATCAGAGTTTTGATTAAATTCCGTTTTAAAAATAGCAACTAATGATTTTTGTTTTGAGTTTCAGTCTTTGATAGCGCGGTTCTCGTGGGCAAATGGGAGATCTAAATTTAGATTCCGATCATCTCGATGTTTTTCATAGAATCAGTGAAACCTAATTGGTTTCAATATATACGGATTTGGTAAAATATTAGAAGATAAAACCATAGACATATTGGATACTTTTTGTCAACCAAACGTTGTTGATATCGATGACCGGGACCACGTGCTGAGTGAAGCGCATTACAATGAGGGAATTATGAATTGTGTGAAACTCGTTTATTTAGGAAGAGATAAGAGACAGCTTTCTGCATAGTGTAACCTTCGAGTTTAGGTTGTTGCACCCCGTCAAGTTGATACTACAATCACCGGTTGTGTATACCAAATATTAGCGAGAATTTTGGCGCGAAGGCACATAATAAGATAACGCACATCACCTAACACGGCAGCCTGATGCTGATGACCAAATCGTTTTCTAAACAGACATGCAATTTGTACACCTTGATTCCTACCACCTGTGGGAATTGCAGCAACCTTAATATTTTCATTGTGTGAGATATCCGAAGGCTCTCTTGGAATTTTTTCGAACGAACAAGCCAACTTGTGATTTTCACTTGTCATGTTCCGCTCTGACCGATACACTGTGAAAAGTATGGAAGCCACAACGAAAGAAACTACAATACGATCGCTAAACTGAATGTGTAATTGCCATTCAGTTCGGCTCGATACCTGTGAAAATTCGACAGTGGAGGGAGGTTCGGCAGTGAGCGGTATCGATGCTTCCAGCGTTGATGTTGCAGTTCGGGTGGTAATGTTACCACGAACGATTGGGCGGTCTAGAACCTGCGTCTTATGGCTTCAATGAAGGGGACTGTTTTGCAGTCTTCCACCGGCGAATAGGAGTGACCGCTTGCCTAGCGTGAGGTCAACGACGTAGTGGTCAACTAGGTTGTCTCATCAAAGCATATTGAAAGTTTTATTCTTGCGTGGAAAGGCTACGTATTAGTGATGAGCTACTTCAAGAGCGATACTCTAGTCTAGTGCTTCTTTCTGAAGTGAGCGGAATGTATAGTCTACGAAAATAAAACAGCTGCGAGCACTCGTGAGTGCCGTTCAAGCTGTGTCAATCAAAACCCTCTTATGGTGACCATGACCTCGCCACCGTAGGACAAACGTTGATGGGTATTCATTTTCGGAGCGATTGAAGGTATTGAGATAACTGACCTTAACGAAGACGTCGCTTTGCTCAATTTTGCTCTGGATTTTGGCCAGCATGCCGATGGGCTTTCTGTGGATCAAAGTCGATAGGGATGGTCTATTTCTTATCCTAAGGCTCATTTACATGGGAGGTCTGATTAATTAAATCACCCGTTGACCAATCTTTTAATTGATATCTTTTTGTATAGAAAAGACAGCCACTAATGCATGTACTTGCCTAGGCACTCAGGTTTTAAAAGCGGAAAGAATAACACGACGACCATTTTGAACGTTCTTGGCTATCAGGAAAACTAGATGGCTCAAATGGCCATAACTCTGCATCACGTAGGCTGAATGCGGACAAATACACTTTCGTTCACTCCGTGCTTCCACTTCAGTTGACCATCTGGCAAAAGCTTTTGAAGGCAGTCCTCACAAATCCGAAGCGAACTTTGTCAACTTCTCAAATTATAGTTTGCGTGTCATAGCGAAATACTGTCGGCTGTCTCCGCCCACTTATACTGCAGATGCAAGAGACAAACTTAATCAGCAAGGTGCAATATGTCATAACATTGTGTAAGCTCCAAGCAACAGAAAATGTGGAGAACGACAATTTAAGTAAAGTTGATAGGGTTAAGAACTTCGGCTTAAATTCACAGTGTTTCGGTTTTGAAATCGAAAGGCTGAGGAAACGAAGAAAATGTTGTACGTGCTACAGCGTTAGCTAGTTAATACACTGTGGCTAAAAATGACCCCAAGTAACTTTGAAGAATTAGTTAGTGTCAATTTTATTCCACTGCTTGTTTTACTTTCAGTCCCGAGCACTTTCGCGGAAAATGTATTACAGCTTTTAAAAGTATGTTCTGTATCTATGAAACGGATTATGGTAAAGTGGAAAAGAGGTTGGATTAATTCATTCTGATTAGGACAGAATCAGAAATGTAACCTGTCACTGAGAGCCTAATTACCTGAAAGAGATGCAACGGATAAAGGAACGAAATCGATTAATTGCCCGGAGACCATAGTGCGAATGACAAGGCCAATTCCATGAATTAGTTGTAAAAAGGCAAGTGATCGTTTTTTGTTAACGTGTTCGATACCTGATAAGTGAACTAGCCGTTTGACATGTAATATACTGTGAGTGGACAGCAAACACTTTGTTTTGAGTTAACATCCTACAGAGTGTCTGACTGCTGCATCATTCGGATGCAACAAAACCGATTTAGGGCAGATGGGGTGTAGTTACGGTGATAGACCAAACTTCGTTTATCAGTAAGTAACTTTGGATAGCAGATCGTTTAGTCGGACACATCACTTGGTTCTTAATGCAAACTGTACATCCAAGGTTAATAACGTTTAAAGAGGCGTGTTTATCAGATATGAGCAGTCAAGATTCTTAACTTCCACTGACTCTACAGTTCCTTTAATTTTGTTTGTTTACACGAGGTTCGGGATTTGCCTACCTTAAACTTTATTGTGAACAGAATGTACACCTTAGTGCAGAATGCATTTCTAAGTATACAGCTTATCCATTTTGGTGATTAATGTCCGAGCGAAGCAGTCATATGTATTGATCAGCTCTAGTGAATGAGCTTGTAAATTGTACTTATTGTACACTTGAGACTGGTACACGGAATGCTGGTGTAGCGATATGAAGTTTCGTGCTAACACACTCATACTTGAAGTAACAGTAGACTCAGAATATCCGTTTACAGCTAAGTTGCTAGGAGGGTGTCTTTACATCTAGGTACCTTGTAGAAGTCTACTATGTGTAGGTGAACAGACAGTGTGTAGTCCTCATGTGAACATTCTTAGATTAGTCCATTCTACCACATTGTATGACCCGCATTGAGTCTAAATTTGTGATTACATACGAATTATCAGAATGTCTGTCTATAGTGACCTACACAATCAAACTGTGAAGGATAAAGCAAAATGCTTAAGGTGGTAAAAACCGGAACTGAAACACAAATATTTGTGAGTAGTGCACTGGTCACACGACAAATGCATATCAAGTGTTCAAAACACTAGCATCCGCTGGCCATCAGCCTTTTGGAGCCAGCAATTCTGAGATCTGGCATAAGTGGTTTGTCTCTCCTGTGTGTCGTCAGTTATCAGATAAAAATAGGAAACAGGTACCACTTTCATAGCAGTTAGAGTGCTGTTAATTTTTTGATGTTTTTCAAACCACCACAAAAATCCAGAATTCAGTGGATTACTTCAGCGAGTATATTATATTTCTAGGATGATGTATTTCATCAGCAACATGATTTTTTATTTTATGGACAACAAACGCTATATATTTCACCAGTGGAAAAGCTTCGTGAGCGTCTACTGCGTGTCTCAATTTGTCCAAGGCGTGGAGTTCTGACGATAGATTACATACTATTTTGCTCCGACTTTAATTTCACTAAGTGAGGATGCGTAGAGTGCAAACTACCAAAATGCCACCAACCAAATGCCAACAGAAGTCAACATCCAGGAGCTATTAAGCAGTGAAACATAAAAATTGCAACACAGTGATCTCCACCGTTGGTTACAAAAGCTTGTAATGAACTTTCTTGAATGAGCATCGTGGGACATACTTGGATGATAAGGTCGGCAAACGGCGAAATGTTCGAGTACACTTCACTTCACCACAGTTATAATTAAGCAGCGACTGACGTAATACCTACTTGGGAGTGGGGCATAACAGTGGGCGCGAATAACCAACCCAACCAACTAGGGCACTAGGTATAAACTTGCTTTCACGGCTTTTAGCAACCTTTGTTGACGCGACTCCGACAGTTTCAAACAAGAGAAATGTTAGTTTCATCGATGTACATTTAGTACAGTGGGTCACCAAATGGAATTTCTCAGTAGCAAAACGAGAACAGTCGACAGCTTAAAACTACTGAATGACTTCAAATGCAAGAAGCCGTCGAACGGTGAACGACAATGCGCTCACATTAGTAACCAGAAGTACTTCAACAATTAAGGAAAGTCCGGGAATTTTGTGTTTTGCAACGAGAATCCTTTTAATAAAAACGATGTGATGGATGCTTACTTGTTTCACTGTAAAGAACTGCCCGACTGACTAGCATATTAACAAAATTTCACTTCATCAAATCATCAACCAAACTGTGTCGTCAAAAGTATTCACCGCGCCCAGTGTGTTTTGAACGGCGACTCAAAATGTAATGTGAATAATCAAGCAAAATTTGCTCAGTTTTCGATCGCAGCAGCCACTGACTTCACGGAAGACTCGTTTGTGTTGCAGGTAAATTTTGGAGCTTTGTGACAGGAAAACGAGATGGACCTTACGCCAGCCAGCTGCCTGCGAAATTAACAAAGGTTTTTCTGGACTAATATGTAAAAAAATCTGACGAACTGTTTTGTTTTAGTAAAGCAGTGTTTACCGCGGGAATCTTGGAGACAATTGTCGATGATGGGACTGAAGTAAACGTTACAGTTTCTCATAGCACAAAATGTCAACTCAAACTTGGACACTGGAGAGGATAAGAATCGTGCACCAAGAAGCATGCCCCAAAAATCCTGAAATACCGCAGAGCACACTCATTTAGGAACAAACTTCACTATTAATACGTGCAACAGGCGTGTTAGATGGACTAGAAAGCGTATTTGCTCGACATTGCGGTTGATACAAGGTACCATAGCAAGAACAACGTTACACATTTTAATATGATGACGGGCATCTAAACAGAGCTTGCAGGTAGTTGCGAACAGGCTGGTGAATTTAAGTCTATTAATGCGATGTCGGGAGAAAGTATTAACTTGACAAGAAAGCCTTTGGTATCGGAAATATCACCAGTCGTTTTCCTTTGTAAACTATTGAACCAGGCATCCAAAAAAATTGGGCGAGCCTATTTCAGTGGACCAAATTTTGAACGAGCGTTGGTTATATTATCAGGCAGTGCATCCATGCGAATTCACTAATGCATCAACTTTTAAGATCAAATGCATTTTGAACCTAAACACTGAAGATAATGTTTTATACAATTGCGCTGCACAAGCCCAGTAGCTAGGCTCCCACGATGAACATCAGATGTTTGGGGATGACTATTGGTGTGCTCCGTGATGACTTCTCTATTGATTTAAACATTAATTTGAATACAGCACTTTTCAAAGAAATACGCAGTGTTTCTGGAAGAGCAGAAAAAATGTTCTAAAAAAATTATATTCACTTGGTTATTTAAGTTCCACCGGCTTTCTTAATATACCAGCAATGAAAGGGGTAAATTTTATAATGCTGCCTCGTATGGATTCACATGCAATTGAACTATCGATATAAACTCGGGAAGAATAGGACTGCAGTTAACTAACAGGAATTGACTTGTTATTAATGTTTGCCTTGCCTGCAGAACTAAACTCATAAAAACAACTTGAAATGGAGATAAGGGAAAATACAAGAGTAATGAATAATTTCTTCTACATACGATATGTTTACTGCACCAAGACAGGTATAAGATGCAACAAACAACACTCTGCAATGTTGTGGGCTGAACGTTGACTGATCTGGAATGGATTTGTTCAGATCCTACGCTGTGTTGTGGGAAGTCACCGTACACCTTTTGCTTTCTTACGGATAACGGTGTAGAATACAGGAAGTGTTGTCTGCCTTTGAACAGTAAATGATCATATGTTGAGTATAGGGTGATTACTGAGCCGGGACTGTGAATAACGAAATTAATTATACTATACTTCTAACATTTTCTAAGTAATAACTAAGGGGATTGCTCACTATACGGCCATGTGAACGGTCGTTCGACAGACTCCAGAATTACGAGTCACAATTGCCATGAAGGTCTACATGACCGTCTCACCTTTTGCCAACTTGAGTTTTCAAGTGATTAGGTAGTCAAGTTTGAGCGCCTCAGTGAAATCTCAAGACCTCTTGCGATGGATATCTCGGCGAATTCAAAACTGAACCATATCTATTCAGCAGGTTGCGTTCGAAGTTAATCAGTTCCGGGACACTGTGAAATCATCGTGTTCATCGTTGTAGTCTCAGAACCTCTGAATTATTTAACGTGCTGCGTTTAAAGGCCCCAAGTAATACAGAATACAGACGATCTGTGTAACGTGGATATTCGCTAGCAACCTCTAAACTTCGTTATTAATATGCTTGGAATGACGAGCACACAGTTCGACAGTAACTTTCAGAAACACGTACCAGACTACTGTTCAATACACACCCTGTCCTGGTGTTCGCCAAGTGATTAAATTTTTTGACTTGGTTTAATTTAATCAAAATCAAGGGAAACTGTGTACACAACAATGACAGATTTGAGAAACTCGCCTCCAAACATTTGAACAATGCAGAAACCAAAGTTAGTATCATCACGTTGCACTGCTTATGCCAAAAATGGTTTCGGAGAGATCTGTGTAATGTTCTTCGGGTGACTGTTAGCTATGTGCGGTCAGTTAAAACACCCTTCATCGAAACTCCGCAAAATTCGGTATGCCTTAGTTTGTTCTGTATTGTTAACACTTATTGAACATGGTCAATAATTTCTTCATAGTTTTAATGCCGTCATGATGATCGCTTTTCCCTATTCAATGTTCACAAAAGTTTTTCTGATACCCGTCGGAGATATGACGATATGACTTAGTAGTAGATATGACTTAGTAGTGCAAAAGTGAGTCTGATAGAGAAAACATTACGACCTACCAAGCTCCTGATAAGACGTATTAGGACTGTAATAACCAGATAGAAAGACTCGTGGTCTATTCTCTAATTCACTAGATATTATCTCGCGGATTAAAAGCACTTACCGCACATTTTCACGATAGTTCACCGTTACGCTTCTTGATAACCGTTTATGAATAAGTCATTGCTTATGATGACCAAACTGTGAAGCATTATGTTGAATGCTGAGCCAACGTATGCGCTAGAGTGAATCAAATTAAATTCTGATCAACATTTGCCGTTCTACTGCGTTTCGTATTCAAGTTAAGGCCGGTCAATAAAAAATGAATTCGTTTTTGAGTGTCTGACTGTTCACTGAACCTGGCATGTGAAGTAAAAACAATTCTTCAAGAAATGATGCGATATCACGTTATGTCCAAATAATAAAATCTGTTTTTCCTCAGTAATGATTGCAAATGCGATATCATTAAACTCATGTCGCATCATGGTGATACCAGCTTGCAGGTCCTCGTCAAATGTTACATACAATGCCTCAGAACACAAGGTTGCTTACATAAGGCAAACCGAAATATACAAATGTTTTGCGGTGGCCAAGACTGGGGCAGCGTTGCGCACAAATGAACTGTGTGTTGCGTGTGGAATTCTAACCATCGAGAAACCGAGGCGCAACAAGCTTATGATTACATGCGGAAAACTGGATTCTTTTAGTAGAAAAGGATTGTTTTATGGTCCTCTGATTAAAATTCACTGTTAATTGTTGCACACCAGAAGAGGAGGTGGACATCGTCTCGGTTTGCAGTAACCCGTCCCGTAAGGCTTTACGTGTTAATCAGTATCACTGAACTCTTGAAAATGCTGTGTACTGAAGTTAGCACATTTTCCTTGCAGAATAGAAATTAAATAGACAATTTGTCGTAGATGGTCCTCCGGGGTTGACTGTAACTGATTCACACAGGCTTATGCCTGAACCTTTTCTAGGGCAATGTAATTTGCGTGATTCAATTATGCTGGATTTCAACTGAAGAGCACACTTCTATTTGGGATACAAAGACAATGGGCTTGTTGTCGAATATGCTATACTTTTCACTCCCAAACCGACTGATCTCGTCTAAATTTTGAAATAAGGGTATACCCGCCTTTTTAGCCAGCAGTATTGCGTTAGGGGAAAATGGTGTGATGCGTTTGTCGATTTCTCATCTATCCAAAATTTACTGGTTCGGTGGCTATCTCAAACAGCGCAAACGACATGGGTGCTTTATGCGCATCAATTGGAATCGAAATTGAACCCTGACCTCTATTGGGTAATTGAGATGGCTTACTGACTTTCACAACATACCAAAAGCGATTAACTAACAGAAAACGTCTGCAATCAGTGAGTTCTTGCATAGGCAGCTAGTGTATGGAGAAAATTATATCATCTTTAGCGCGACTTCTACTACACAGTATTCAACCAACGTGCAGTAAATCCGGACTGTGGCAACTCAGTCGAGTCGAGTCGCTGACGCTCCACGAGATTAAAAAACCCACATATCACCCTCGCGCTGATAATTAAGTTGACAGAACTGATCACTCTGTGAGCCTTAGGGTGAACGTACAGGTACTAAATAGTCTTACCAGAAGTAACCCCGACAAACAACACAGACAGACTTATTGTGATTTTCGAACAACTTTCTTGGTCTATTTGGGGATTTCTTTTTTCGTGCTAAATTGATACTATGCGCTAGATATTCATAATTCACTCGAAGCACTGATTATTGCGTGACCTTACACCCTGAGTTACTGTAGTTGTGATCATTAGCAGACTTATTTGTGAAAGCGATTAGTTTACCTACTTAATAGAACGAGCAGCGTAGTTGAGATTGGTGGTCGGTTGCACCTACGGGCGTCAATCAAACAATTCTGGCGGTTTTCCAATATAGCGCTCAACAACATAAGTAGTCTTCTCAGATCTTTCATTCTGCTTTCATGACACTTCCGCAAAGTAGGCTTACATTTCCAACTGCTGGTTGATGAATCTCTGCAAATTGTCGGTCGTTTCTAAGTCACGGAACTATTCGTCGTATAGCGTTGCAGACTGTCCTCATCCTTCATTATTGATAATGTTTATCCGTTACTTTCCAGCTCATTTTAGATGACGTGAGCATGGAATAACTGAGGAAGGGAAACACTTTCCCAGGCTAGAAAATACTAGAAAGTGTTTTTGCAATTCCTCAAAAAACGTCAGTCGTAAGTCTTACAGATTACTTTCACCAGTCATTTTTTGTGTCCTGGGAGGAGTAGTTTACTAACAGTTTTGTCCAATTTAATGCAGGCAGTGGGCTGCTGATTTCATAAATCATGCTGGTTTCACTGAAGTAGAAGTAAATGCAAAATATCACTAAGCATCACATAGAGGTACTCCATAAGAAATGACCACCTGCCATCTGAAGCTTTTAGAGTCTACTCAAAACTTTAAGGTTTTCCTAGTTCTATTCCAGCACATTTCCAGGACTGTTGTAATTTTTCACGCAATCCGTACGGAATTACTTGACTATCAACGTGACGTTAAATGACGGTACTAGAGTTCTTCAGCGAAGCTGTTTAAAGCTACACGGACGTTCAACGTTTGTCGGAGTGTGAACGTTGGTTACGTTCTCTATGACGCCCGAGCGAGGAAACTGTGGTAAATGGCTTGTTTGTCTGAGGGTTAGGCGGGCGTTCCCCACTCGTCCTGCTGGAAGAGGTTAGTGTGTTGTCATGTGCATAGCGTCCAACCTGACTTTCGTGCCGATCCAATGATGGTACAACACTAAGCGTCGTACCATGTTAGATCCAGACTTACTTTGTCCCTATGCTGATGGTCATTGTGAGAGATATAAGGTGTTTTCGCTAATCTTAGCTTGCAGGTAGTACTTATATTTGTCACTGTAATAACTGCAACCTCATACTTGTCGTTAGATAAAGCCTAATCTGAAGGAATAAAACATCCATTTTTGATATTCCAAAATCACACGGATAAAGAAAATGGAATTGAAACTAATATTTGTGAACGACCAATCCATATTAGCAATCGAGTAGAATCCAAACAAAACAGAATATTCAGTATTAGCGTCACTTTTGAAGGTTCAGGTTTGCCGAGTCGTTGTGAATTTGACCGCAGAAGTTCTGAAGCCACCAGGTAATACGAATGTGCTAAACAAGTACACTTTGTGAACTGTCCGAATTCGATTTTCAAACTTTTAAATGAACAGATAAGTTGGGTTCCTCGTAATAACGTGGTGACCTGTAAAATTTACAGGAGTTATGACTTTGTGAGTGAATTGAGTCCCGTGCCATTACGCAGCATGTACAGACATTTTGATCAACCCTAACGGCATATACTGGGTTGAGACTTGTATTACTTGGCTTTGGTTTGAACACAATCGAAGTCATGGTCTATAACAAACGGACATCATAAAGTGTGGTAAATGACGTAACAGAGGTGGCTTTTGACCGAAATCTCATTAATGGTGAGTCCCGGGAGACTGTGAAAGTCGAACGGAATTTCACTGGTAGTTACATTTTTCAACATTAAGTTCGCACATTTAAAATTCCTGCTGTTCAAAATGAATTGCTAATCAGAAGTTTCAGTCAAACTTGCACACAACAGCTTATTGAACAACCTATGAATAATGACAGCAAATTACTACAAGATAGATTGCAACCATGGAAACATTGATTTTATCAGGTGGACTTGCACTACCCGAAACTCATTTGCTTTGCACTTATCCAATAACTGGTTGGAACATTTCACTACTACTTGCTATTTTTTGAGTTCATGTGTTTGCTAAATCAAATAAATGTGTTAGATCTTCTGCGTGGGTCAATAATGTGGATTTATATATGTACATATTTATTATTTACAATTCCATCTGGTTTTGACAATGAATTAATGAAAATAAAACACTAAATACCTTACCAACATTTAAGGCAAGGAAAACCGATTACACGAATGAACTTTGCACGTGGTACGTTTTTGTTTCTTCTCAAATGGGAAACTAAGTTTATTTGTTTGTGAGACCCGAGGAAACGGTTCCACTGGCGAATTTTATGCTGTTTCTGAACTTCTTACCTAAAAACATAGAGTCCGAAATGGTCCTGAAACCTCTTCAATCAGTCATTGCCTGAAGTTAACCTAGTAAAAAATGGACAGCATATAACACTCATGTCTTCTGTTGACAAAGTGTAACAACATGGGCTGCCTTAGGCAATCTGAAATACACGCTACCCATTAGTAATCAATTCCGAAGGTTCCTTGACCTTCGGTGAGAAGGGATTGCTAATATATGTTCAGGTCTAGTGATGATGACCTCGTGCCTCACATAGGCATTATTGAGTTTGTCGACTGCCTTTCTTCGTAGCTTTTCAATCTGTAACAACCACTTTTCAAAAGCTGATTGTCACTTTCTGGTCAGTTTACTTATTTCTACCCTAATGATCTCACACAGAAAAGGAAGACATGTTGACTGTCGCTGGTTGATTATCTGAAGCATTTAAGCCAATCACGACAAGTTATTGCGTTCGTGTCACTGTGTGCAATTACCGGCAAAGTCTCTATTGTGTTGAACTTTGATGCCATTAGGTCATCGAATGTCAAAGCATCCCGCCACGCTCTGTTGTTTCTCTATGTAATGAAGACCAATTTGACGGCCTAATCCACGCTTTTCGAATAAATGCACTTAGTGAGGAACAGCTTAAATTAATAATAACCCAACGTTCAATGAAAACAAAACGAAGTGGCTAGACCAAAACAATGGTAACTTATTGTGTAATTCCAAACATGTACGGTCCGTCCCATTTCTAAACTTTCGGCAGACTGTCATCACCATTCGTTCAGCACTAGTCAAATTACCTACCGGCCACTCGGTGAAAGAATTTTTCGTTTACATAAACAGCATGAACAACAAATTAGTCTCTATTGCTAAACGGTTGCCAGTTTTACGATGCTAATCAAACGATGCGGGTCAATTTTCATCAGAGGCAGGATTGGAGAACACATACAGGATTACTTAATGAGCGTATTTATGCATGGGTCATTTGCAAGCGATTCATGAGGCGTCTGACCTCCGTGTGTTTAACACTGGAAACACGTTTAACAAATGGACGGTAGTTGTCTGTGGCTTGACGCAAAACGAAACTGTCCGGGTTGTCAGATTACTGTCTGTAATAATGTAATCAGAATTCACTGAGATTTGAAGTTTTACAAACCTCTGAAAAAATTTCCACCTGTAGTGAAATATATTTGTTTAGTGGCTGAGTCTAAAAGAGATCCTTGATGTAGACAGTCGTTGATAAAATACCAAGGTTTATATGTCAAGTTATACATCTTGGATATTTTCTCGTAGAATTACTAGCCAAGACTGAGATTAAATGAAAGTGATGTTCAACCTGTAATTAACCGAATTTCTCACACTAATAACTGTTTTTAATACCGATTCCGAGCGGTTAATTTTCTTAATCAGCGGTGGAACACAGACTCGCATGAGTTGATGTAAATTGGCGGAGAATAAAATTTACTAGGCTTAATTAAACTCTCATTAAGTAGGTAGTGTATCCAGGCGTCAAGTATGTTAATTCTCCTTCGTTTTGCTTCTTAAAATGCTGTCACGTATTGCAATGGGGCTGTAGTCTTCCTTGAATAAGTTCCAATCTTGAATTGCATGCTTGCAAAATGCAGGAAGCCTTTACACTACATTACGCTTTTTTGATATAACCGACCTTCGGCGCTTCCACACGACTTCGGTTTTGAAACTCACTCAGTACCTTGGAGAATCAAATTAGGTTTATCACATATTCTGAATAGTATACCGTCACATAATTGATCTGGTCTGAAATGCAGTTGACTTACGATGTCATTTTTCATTCATGATGGGAAAGAAATGATCGCATTAATGTTTTGCGGTCTATTGACACTACAGTGAGCGTATTCAAATGGAAACCAGGACAAACTTTGTTATTTGCCCGCTTTTGTAGCTCAAGTGATTTCTTGACACGTAGCTCACTCAGGTGAACGAGGCAAACTAAACTTGACTTTAGCCTCCGCCGTTCGGGTTGTGCTGAAGAGTGGCTGTGTTGATCTGCTTGCCTAAATCAGCTGCTGATCATCATAGGGTGAACTTTTGGTAGTTGAACCACAGTAGCTCTGATGATCGACACCACACTGCGAATCCAAATGATGCGTCAAAACTGAGCCCAGCCACATCAGTGGTAATGTGATCAAGATCTATTCGTAGGTAGTCTCCAAAAGTCCTTCAACTACAACCACGCGTATGGAGTGCGTTGTTACGCGTCCACTCGTAACGTCAGTACACTTGTTGTACGTCAATACTAATAAACTACCCTTGATCCCGTTTAGTTATAACCGAAGATTTTGCAGCAAAATTTAACACTCGCTATGCAGATGATGACTTTTGAAGCTGACCATTAGCCAAACACGTAGAAACTGAGATATACTAAAACGTGGGCCAAAACAGGGTTGCACTAGCTGCAGTAAATGTTTTGAATTTATATTCCACGATGACTTCATTGAACTAAAACAACCGTCCATATGTGTCGTTAAAGAAATACATAATAAGTGACAAACCGTTACAAAGGACCAAGGAGACACTGCAATAGATAGGCCCAGAATTATTTCTAGAGCAATGCAATTAGTGGCAATTTGTAAATTATCCTTACACGAAACGTTCGAGCGTGTCACAAGTGACCAAATCAGTGTTTCTACGGAAATGCTAACGAACTTTAAGTACCACTGCTTTCGTATGCTGAATCTAGAATACAATCCATCACAGTAGATCCACCATTCACATATCGCTCTAGGAGTGCGCACATCCATATTCCGTAGAACCTGTCATAATAATCGAAATCAAAGGAAGCCTGCACACAACCGTCATCACATATAGTTTGCGCTACGCCGCTAATAGTTCCACTCACATGAAACATATTCAGTGTAAACCTGAATGAATAAGAACAGAGACGTGTGAGTGAAGGTGCTCATAGACCAGATGGTCAGCGCTGGTTAACCAGATGGTAGGCTGGTCGAAAATGGAAATTCTTATCATTCGGAAACGAAGTGCAAAATGTCTCCGGTGGTAAGATTTGCATTGAGAAAAAACATACCGGGAATGTAAGCAAGAATCACGTTGGTAGAAGAGTCGACGTTCTTCCGCTCAAAATAGCGTTGGAAGGAAAAATTCGGAAACCTAAGGTTGACTGAGAAACTGAGCAATCAACATACAATACACCAACAAAAATTTGTGAGTAAAATTGGCAAGGAATTAACACGGCACTTGTTGTCTGGAAAGAATGGATTTTCCTACAAAATGCAGGTGTTGCCAGTGATAAAAAAGAATTTTTTACTATTTAAACAGTTTCTTGTATTTTCTTTGATGATGTGCTATGAGCACTCCGCTATCCTACCACTGCGATACAGCCAGCGCGTTCGTTACCATATATGTGGCAAAGCCACCCACGATCCCTTTGGGTACCGTGGATGTGGCAGCCTAACTGTTACGTGCTGAGCATTAAAAACATCATGCAGATCGATCCGTTTCAAAAATCACGGTCTAAGGCTAAGTTCTGTGATTATTTGGAGGCAACTGTCTTACTTCAATTTTATACTTGTCTCTTTTACTTGGCTACTGGGATTTCGCTTTGAAAATTTCAGATGCACACACAGTAGCTGTTCTGGAATCTGCTGTTCATTCGTGGACTATCCAACTAGCTCTAGGTTTGCTTATGTTTACCCGCCGAATAACTATGCCGTTGGGAACCACTTCTGACCAAAGAACATACAAGATACAACTTAGTCGTTGCAAGTAAAAACAGCTGAGTTGCTGCACATTTCGTCGTTAATGTAATCCAGTTTCACTGAGGTACTTCACAGCGTACAGAACCGGAAGGCGACAAACAGAGGAGCAGCTACACTTACACCTCCAGATTACGGCCAATCGAAATATGTGTTGCAAAACTTCAGAAAGCACCACTCATCTTTGAAGCATGTGCTCGCAAATCAACCTTTAAGGGCATATTTTCCGGCTGTTTGTAGCCCAGTCTGCAAAGGTTCATACGAATATCCGCAATGTGTCCGTTGGCCAGATAGAAAATGTCCCATCTACGACCACACTAAACTTGAATACGTAGGCCGCGGAAGTCGTCAACAGTAGCTTGCTTCCATCATGTTTACGTATGTCTTTTTCCCTATTTTGTCGTTCGACCACGTATCCCATAATGAAAGTCTGGTCACACTGCTTGCAAATTTTGCCCATGATACATTTTTTGGTGAAGCGTAGTGGCTAGCTTCTGGGAGTTTTCAGTCTAAATTCCCAACGGGAGGCTCTCAAGCTGAGTCTGATCAGCAAAGAGGCAATTGGAGCTGGACTTTGTTTCAGCCGTCATATTTCACCTCCATGGTCAAGAAGAATTAGAGTCAACCGTTGATCAATGAACCACACGTGAGGCATGAACGTTTCACTGTTACTCAGTCACAAAATATTGTGAAAGGTACAATTACAATGACAGAACAAACCAACCTATTTCAGTCATCAAAAGTTTAATCAATAGCTTGCAAATATTTCGACATCACTTCGGTGAACCAGGTTAACAAGATTTTTATTACACGTAAAATTCCACTGGCATTTCAGAGGAAAATTTGAAAAAGCGCACCTTGATCCCAGTTCCATTGTCAGAAATAAATCGGCCAAAGCTGATATTCCTGAGTGCAATAACTAGAAAATGACTTTAGCTTTATAACGGCGGTCACCCCGAAATAATTATTCACCAATAGCTGCTGAAGTTTAATCCGATATTAATCAAAGGTTTAAAATAAAATATTTTCCCACGCCTAACAGCTACATGTGAATGTTTTTCTCCACACAAGAATCACCAGGTCATTGAATGGATTTTCACTTTTCCAATTTGACAAAATTGAAGGAATATAAGTGACCTAAAGATTTATCGATGGAATTCAGGGGGTGTTATTGTTTGAGTAACGAGCTTGACTCGCCGAAGCAGTGGGCAGAAAGCAGTCAAATTACAATGCAACTCCCTCTGGAGAAATAGGGCTATATAAATTCGTGCGGTGCATCTGTAAATACTTCGCCGCAACATACGGTTAACTGTGCGCAAACAGTGAAATCGACCGTGTTCGCCTACAGACCATAGAGGGTATCGCACACACGCGAAACAACTTTGTACTGGGGTGTATATCTTCAATAAAAGTTCACTAGCACGCCACTCGCAGTCCGGAAAGTCCATTCATGTAACTCGCTAAAGGTGGTTGCACATTTCTGAGAGTAATTTCCTTCTCTAGGGATAGTATCCGATCATTTCAATCTGTGTGAAGGGTCCCAGTTGAGTCTATAGCAGTTGTGTGGGTATGCAAAATTTGGACGTGCAGCTCAATGGATTACGTACACTAGCATTTTTGTACTGGTTGCTCGAGTGTTGAGCTGGACCTGTCAGGTGTTCGGCCCTCGTCTGAATACAGCTCATAATTCAAGAGGAAAGTGCCAAGTTGGGAGAGCTGGTGCTAGTGGGCGATCATACACATCCGAAATCGTGTGTGCGGTTTGATTGAAATTAAAGACTTTTCTAATTGTCGGCAGGAAACTTAAGTTAGCCGGTTAGATGGGTTTCAGATTTCGCTTTCAATGACTTTCTTAGATATAATCGTATTTCACATGCAAAACTAAGTACATGATTTCCGTCGTCAAACGTACAAACAGGAAACATCTAGTAAAACTGCTGTCCCTGTTTGAAAAGAAGCCGAAAATAACGGTTATACGTTATTCCATTTCATTTCTCATTTAGAGCGCTGGATGTGGAAAAATGGCTTTTTTGGACCCAGCGCGACTGGTGGTAATCCAAACTACTAAACAAATCAGCCAGTTTCACAAATACCGCCTTCTCGACAGGCAGACCACCGTCGCCTGTCAGTGAACAGACCAATCAGAAACTGCCTGTCAACCTGACCACCCCAAAGCCAGCTAACCGAAATCTCCCGTGGACAGAATTGATCAAGTGTAAGTTTGCAATCGGCTGGTTGGTTTGCGCAGTAATAACGTGGTGGTTTTTGCAAGCACTCCTTTGTTCTTACTGTGTTGCTAATCTGGATGGACGCGAATGGGATTATGGCATAGTGTTGCGAGAAGAAATGTGAACCGTCATTTGAAGGAATCTTCGTGGACACATACACAGTGGCAACAGGTGTTGCTCTAAATCTACCGGTATGTAAGTTGCCAGGTTTTATTAAAATGTGCTCGTTCCAGTGCGATGAGAGCATGTTTTGTTAATGTGTCAAGTTTGACGTTTCTAGTTTATGCAAAATAACATGTTTTTAATAGTTATTTTTGAATTATCTGACTTCAAATTCATCAGACAACATCCATAGTGTTATGTTTCTCTTGACTTCTGAAGCGGTAAATCGTCAACGGTGTGCATATTACATTATTGTCTCAAGTTTGCTGCTTTCGAATCTCCCAGCCTGACGAACTGTGATATTCTTTCGTCTCACACAAAACGCGTAGCCAATAAAGGGGTATTTGTATGAAGTAGAAGCTTTCTCTATCTTTTTGATTGATTCAACTCCTAATGAAATACTGTATGTTCCTAGCGATCAACCATCACAGGATGCACAGTGAATGAGATAAGAGTTATGTGGACGGCAATATTCCAAACAATTACTGGCTTGTTCAAAGCAACTCTTTAGAGACATGTTAACGGACATGAATGAAATGCAATAACTCTTATGAATACTTGCAAAACTATTTGCCAGAATTCTTGCTTAATTTGAGCATTTTTCAAAACTTACCAGAAGCTCGAACGAGCGTAGAATTAGCATGCTGATCAAATTGCGCGTGAACTGAAATTTACAAGGATGTTGACAACGTACATTAATTTGACCGGAAAGTAGCATATCTGGCTGTCCAAAAATGACTACAGTGCCCCATGTGAACTGAGATTGCTTCGAAATTTAGTGGCAGTTGAGTTGTATTGTTTAGATTTTTTGCTTCGTCTGATTCTAGGTTGGCCCCAAGCCTTCTAGTAGAGCTTACTTAGTATTTTATATTGCTATTATATAGAGATTATTATAACTAGCTACAGATCACGCTAACTTGCTCCAAAAAAAGAATTTGCACTTCAACCAGATATTTTTGGTTGTAACAGTGATCAGTTCAGCGTTGGAACACTAGAACAATAATGTGGTAGCAGACAATGAAATTACTCTAGAACAAACGGTAGTTTGGCTTAAGGTAAAACAACATCTCTACTAAAATAACCGATGGCAAACACTTTTTAATGTTAAGTCCAATCGCATGGTGAGCACGCGTGAGTATGCATTTATCGAGCTTATATCCAAGTCAGGTTTTTCAACAAAATAAGGGGAAAACCCACGTAACACATAACTGTTCAGCGCAAAAGCTACCGACTAGTTTGATTAATATGCCTAATCAGTGGTGATAAAACGATGGCTCACGTGAACAATTCCAAAAGTTTATGTTCCTCCTAATCACACTAACAAGTATAGCAGGACCACAGGAGAAAATGAACTTTTTAAAAGTTACATATCCATAATACAAACAGTCACTCGTTGGCAACAGAATATGTTGTTTAGTCTATGGTTGATTCAGCCAATCGATTTCTCGGTGGAAAGTTGGGACACAGCGGTCAGTTCGCACTGAAGACAAAGCTGCAATTTATTCTTGTGGAAATAGATTAGTAGCGTAGGCTTGTCCGAAAAAATACTCGACAATCAGATTAAAATCATCAGAGCAGTCAAAACATGACAAGTGTTCATGTTGTATTGTTGTGCACACAGAAGCCTTCAGTGAAAGACGACAGGATACCGAAGGTGCTTACACATCTTATGAAAGAAAAGTGATATAATGCAATAAACGTACAATAATGCCCACAGCGTTGTCCAGTGAAACAAGTTATCACGGGGAATGTTTGCAAGTGTAAGAGCGATACCGGGTTTGTCATATTCAGGATTTTCAATTTCCTTTAAAAACGGAACCTCCACTTACTCGCTGATCATTTCGGTAAAATCAGTACATGCCCATACATTTTCAGCCACGAATATCTTAGACTCCTGAATGTACATCGGTATAGCCAATGAACCACAAAGTGGTTCCCACTCTGACATTCCACACAATCAAATTCCATCACGGAAAACAAGTTTCCACTAATGACCTTTACCAGGGACCACCGGATTTCTGATCAATCACTGTGAAACCTTGAGGAAACGTGACTCAAGAAAGTTTGACATCAATAAATTTGTCTGTGAACTAGACAGTTCTATTTATCAAAATCTCAATTATTCGGAAAACGGCTTTGTGACATATAAAACTTCTCGAAGATGCCGCCATAATAAACTTCGAGACAAAACTGCACAACAAATTCAGTATTAACAGAGGCACTTACAGAATCGTTTTATATATATATCCTGAGTTTTATGCCCTAACGTTGCTGAGTTGTAATTCTGCATGAACGCCTGCAAATACCAGGTAGTTTAAGCCATAAAAGTGCGAATAATAAAATCTTAGTTAACGTAAAACTAACAACAAAACATGTAATGTGATGCGTAAAGGTATAAAGAACCGTGGGTCACCTGCATCCAGTTAGAGGCGTCAGATTACTTGGTAACCGACCAAAAACATTACTGCCAAACACGTTCGTCAGTACCCACCTTGAATTTGCGAATACAGATCAGTTTAGAATTTCAACTAAAGCACTAGTTTATATGTTGATATATCTGTCTGCACTTGCACACAAGAATAGCTTCCGGTGCACTGTTACTTAAGAGTACACGAGATATTCTAAAGATCATTCAAGAGACTCATTCGCAACACAAAACATATTTTTATCTTCAGTACACACAACTCACTTTTGTCTAATAAACGTTTGATATATTAACTCACCGTTAGAAACAGGACATATCACACTTTGAAGTGGACTAATTGTTAAAAAAGATTTTCAGTCAAAAGAACTCAGTGGGGTTATTTCGACACAAATGAGAGTCTTCAGCAAGTAGCCAGCAAAACCCCACTATTCCTGGGAGGGTTGGTCCGTCCGAACGATGTGCTCACCCGCGGTAATTGTCCATATTAGTCTCTTAATTCACCCAATGTTTGTTTCTTTTTGACTTTCTGAGCCTCGCTTTCATCTACCGTAGGGGTTTTTGAGTTCACCTAATAAAAGGTGAATTAACATTTGGTTCCACGTTGGTACAAATCGTAATCCAATTTACTGATGTTCTATCACCAGTCGCAATTGTGTCATCAGTGGCTACATTTGTCCACGCGAGATTGTCTGATCAGCCTAAAAATGGCCCAGAATAATAGCTAGACAGTTAGATTCTTTTTGTTTACTGTTCGTTTAAAGAAATGTATTTATAGGTTTCAAAAGAAAGTAAAATTGATTTATTTCACTCACTTTTAAATCGCTAAGGGTAACGTGACTGTTCGTAGCTCCACCAGTAGCAAACCATACTTCCGTCCGTTTGAGAGAAATGCACGGTTTTGATTTTCAGATGATTCTCTACACTTAGTTTTATGAACGTGAGTGCTTGCAGAGGTGCATTGATATGAACATACAGAAACATAGTTGCAATGTTCTAGGACAAAATTTTGGCAAAATTACTTGGCTAATTATAACCACTTGTGAAAGACAAGTTAATGGTAAGAAAGTATTGAATTGTGTGTGCACTTTCCGAATTTCACAGCGAACCGCATGCCACATTTATCTAACGTGGGAGGCACAGACAGGCTCGCGAACACAAGTTCGTACACATTCTGAACCTTAGAAAACCAAATTCTTACGATTAATCTAGAGGGTAATCGGTTGGAAGAGTGACAAAACTTCACGTAACCTTAAAGGTTGTTCTCACGTCAACTCAGGTCAACATTTTGCCCGTACACATCGGTAATCACTATTCTCCTTCACTCAAATTTGTATGCGTTGATTCCTTTTTAATAAAATGTATTTAAATTACTCGCCGTAAATCGCTGTTCGCAATATGAAGTAAGTCAGGTTATTTTCAATAAACTTTTCACAGCAGACATCACCAGGGAATTTCGAACAAATCAGTCAACATTACAACACAGTGAAAAAATAAGGGGGATTTATTTTGCGAGAAAGAAAGGCTATGCACATTTTTTAACTGCAGTTGGTTAGTTCCGACGGTTTTCGAAGCGAGTTGGCTGTGATCGGACGTCTCGGAAAGGTTAGTTCATTTTGCTTCATGCCTGTTCACTACTCACGTAGTCACAACCGTTCATCGTTTTGTTGAATGTGAACTGGCCGCTAAGTTAACTGTGATATCATCAGCACTTAACCAGTATTATGAACTTACAAGTCATAAAAGTTGCTTAAGTTTATTCTCTGTAAGCAGACGGGACATCAGTGAATGTTTGTTCGGCATGGAGCGTGATTGTGTACTCAGGTGTCCTTGAAGTTTTACTTCGGCGGCTTTATTACCCTGGAATTAGCGTATTCAATTTTGTGTTTTTCAGGTGTATTTCTAAAGTGAAATGTTGAGAATATCCTCGAAAACTTTAAGACAGAAAGGGTTACCCTGAACAAGGGAATAAGAGAGTAGATCAAACACTGCCCTGCAATGTACGTTTTTGATAGATACTGCCGGAAAATGGACGGACAGTTCAGTTTGACCCAAGCTAAGCAATTCGAGGAAATCCGAGCAAAAACTTGTGATAGTGACTCACTATGGTTGTTCAACGACGTTCTCAATGAAACAAGTGTTCCTAACAGCTGAGACCGTAGTAGACAATATATATATAAGTTTACTACAATGTTTAACACGGTAACGGCAGTAATCTATTTAGACCATTTGGATTATTGGCTGAAGACAGGAAAGATTTTAAATTTGTAGCATCACAATAATTTGTTTTTGAAAGTTGGGAACATTGTGATTGTGCGTGTGTCAGAAATACGTGTGACGATTTCCCGAAAACTGCTTCCCCATTAGTGTTTCTGTTTGTGCTCATATGGACATCTACAACTAGTCACATCTGTAAGCGTACCTGGAGACAACGGAGTGGTGAGAACTCTACGCAGCGGCATTTTAACATGATAATTTTATATAACACACCGGTATGAGCGTGTCAACACTTTTGTTCAATAATGTGCTTTTTCAACGGTGGCTATTTTCTTCATATATGCATATACACCTAAGCATGTTCACAAATATTTTCATGTAATTTGTGCGGAATTTCCAGGGCGGAGTAGGGAGAAAACTTTATCCGCCCTCGAATCTGAGTTCGATCGTTAGGAAAGAAAAGGCAAATGTGGAAACTGTTTCCTTCTTAGACGATGATCAGTGGGAAGATTGTAGACTCGAGGGTCAAGCAGTGATGAGTAGAAAAGAAAGTCAAGCCTAGCCTATCATGCGTTGGAAAACAGGCACACTGCAGCAGCCAAAAAAGGCTGATTCTTAACAACCACGATGATAGATTAAACATGCCTTTCGAAACCGGCAACTTTTCCAACGATCATGCTATCACAAGACCCAAATGGTTGTTCCGAAAATGTGAGTCGAAGCAGCACTTGAAATCACCCACTGCTGGTTAAACTAACAAATTCAGAGGACAGCCAATGACCGAATGAATAGTACCTCCAAGTCAGCCAGCCCGTTTAATTTTGGAGATTAAGCGTTTTATCCTTCAGATGGTTATTTTACTCAGCTCGAATATTTTTCTAAAGATATTTGGATGAACGTATACACCGAAATTGGTTTGCCGTCAATATGTTCGTAGCCCCTTGAGAACTACCTCAGTTTGCTCAACCTAACTACTCAGGATAAAACGCGGTGTTCTGACATATTTTGTAGCTCGTCGCTCTGTCTTCTCTATAGATCTAGTGCTCATGCAACTAATCAGAGCGCGTAAATAAAGCAATAGGTTTGCATTGCTTTACGTTCAGCAGTGTTAAACGGTTGGCAGTTTTCTGTGAACCACTGGCGCGAACTAATCACTCCACTGTGCAGCTTCTCGCATTCAGTCGTGTCGCTCAATGCACGGCGAACTATTTTGTCATCAGCAAATTTAACAAACGGTGAGTGCGTGAACCCTGACATTCTCATCATAGGTTAAATAAACAGGACAGGTCCCAATATTTACGCAGAAGCACACACCTGGTTTCAGATATTCAGCCTGAAATTATGTCGTTCATTTAACCATCAGACAGGCAGGTTTGGTTTTAGCCTGTGAGCCATCGGAATACCTGATTTTGTGGGCTTTAACTAGCAAATGTATCAGTGGATCAAACAAACACAACACCAAGTTTCCAATACTAGATTTTAATCAGTCCACCGAAATTTCTTCAGGAGGTATCGGGTTCCGTAGGTGCATCTTCCATACTTACTGTCTCCACTAAAATGACTGGATGTTCACGTTTGTTGTTTTACCTTGCCCGGAATATAGATGTAAATTTTTTTCTAAGACCTTTTACCAAATCAACAGAATGCAATTTCCGGTTTACTTTACTGTTCACGAATGCGTCATGAAACTCAAAATAAGATAGAAGTCGGTCTCAGAGTAATTAAAGTTACCCACAAAAGTAATCTGTCAGAATCCTGTTGAAATAAGCCAACAAAAAGCATCAATTATTAGGCAGTCGTTAACCAGTGAAGCAGACAGGAGTCGGTCTACTGGTTGATTGACTAAAAAGAGTAGTAGTCTACTGATATGACCGTTCCTAATATTTTTTTCACGGAGTAATTTTGAAAGGTGTCAATAATAGAAGGCCTTAGTGCATAGAATGCAATTCTAAACTTCTTTTGCTGGAAAGGGATGTGACAAATAATTTGCCTGTCCGTGACGGATGTTGCAACACAGTGGTATTTTTAGACGTCCGTATATTTTGTCTGGAAACTTGATTGGGCTTTGTTGTTCCTGCGTTCATGCTGCCGCCATCAGTTAAGTGGACAGCTGCATCTGTTAGAATGTCACGTGTTCTTGCGCATTTGTTCCTTCGTCAACAAAAATAAAGTAATCTTACAGTAATTGTTGGATTAGGTAAACCGATAGTTCGAAATATGGATAACTTTGTTCTTTTGAAAATTACTGGCCGCCAATACAATGCTGTACAAGATATAGAAGGTGAGCTTAATCAACGAAATAGAAGTTGTCGAGTGCACCAAAAATTTGACAGATATCAAAATGTTCAGAAGTATCCTGAAGATTTTCATATTATAAGATGCTCCACAACCGAATACAAGGCAATACGCATAATGGCCTCAGGAAGGCAAATTACATGGTTTCTAACTTGTTGTTTATGCCACGTTGTGCGCCGTTCTTGAACGAAATTTCAAACGAAGGTCAATCTTAAGTTGCACTCACACTCGGATTCTAGTTTACGGACAGATTCACAGTTAACTGATTCCTCGATTCTGTCATTTTTGCGTAAACTGTTGACTATGGTAAATTCCTTTCAACCAAGCCGGTTTGTTACGCGTTGTTGAATAATTGAGAAATCAAGCAAAATGTTGATTAGAAAAAGAACTCCTTTTGCTTTCATTCTCATTAAACATCAGGATTTCATTTGTTACGGATAAGAAGAAAAATTGAGGTACAGAATCACAATGTTTAACAGAATAAAATTAACGAAACAGAGTGGTGTTCAAAGGTTGGTATTCCATAGATCACAATATACAGACAAAATAGTGTATGGCTAATCAAGTAGGCTCATAGGTTTCATAAGGTTCATTTAAGCTGCTATATAACCTTCCTCATTTTCTTTCTCTGACCTTCATAAGGATATGGTGAAATTATGGTAAATAACGGTCAAACTTTACTTGCTTGTGAGTAGCTCTCACGTTTTCAGATCGTCCAGAGCGGAGAAAGTATTGTTTTGCCTCCAATCCGTTAACCTGCGATCTCCAGTTCCAGTCAAGTCAAAGGGATCGATTTCTTCCATATACTTTCAGACTAGCCTTGAAATATTCGCACTTCACTTTGACAAAAGTCCTGGACTAGTGACCTACTTTAGATAGCTTGGTCATTCTTAAGATTCCAGCAAAATGTTATGAGCTTATAGAAAATCCATGGCAACACAGCGAAAATGTTGTTCCTGCAAAATTCACTTGAGAACTTCCGATAACATTTTCAATAATTTAATTTGCACGGAATTTCGAGAATTAAACTTTGATTAAGTTTACCTAATTCCCACTCGAGTCCTGCGAGAAAATTTCGAAATTAGATAAGAGATACTGACTCAGCGCAGAAGACAGCGAGCTGTTTGCTGGAGTAACATGAAGATTTGCTTTGGACGTTATCGTCAGATTATTGAACGCATTGTAGAACATCCGGATCCAGCTGATTAGTTCAACGTCTACGTATCAAGATTAGCCGTGACATATCTCAGAGGTAAGATAGCCACGTTTGCCTCGCTTTGCGTGAACTTCTTCTTCATAATTTCAATGGAATTGTTTACTTTGTGATAGATCCAAAGCCAACCGATGGCACGTGATCGACATTTGGCTGCTGGCCGTTTTCGGGCTAACGCGTTTAAGTCATGTTTATGTCAGGGTGTCCGTTCTAAATGTTTGTGTAGGCATTTCAAGAGTCAGCGAGTTATTTATGTTGAAAACAGTTGTTAGCGAAAGACGACTTATAACTGTTTAATCAGTGTATCACCAGACTTACGTAATAATTGTGTTTCAGTAGACCGTGTGATTTTGTATAAAGTTTTGCTGGTTTAATCCTTATAAGCCGTAATCAATCATTCTACGGGAAACCCTTTTCTCGAGCTACTTCCTCTCAGGACATCAAAACGACAACATTGAAGGATGTTATGAACCACTGCACCTTAGTTTGTCAGTCGGTGTCCTTATGCCACGCCTTCACTGGGCTACGCAGAAAGAACCAGTGATCGCTTTCAAAGTAATGGGTTGTTCACAACGAAATAACGGTTGTTTACCACCTCTATTTAATAGTCACTTCTGCTGGACCAGTGATTGGTCAAATTTGGTGACTAGATTACGAATAGCAAAACCCCACAGGAAATCTGGAAAGTTAGCTGCCCATATCTTTCTGGTTAAAATGACTTACTGTTTTATAAGTCCACTTTGAAAATCTCAAGAACGGAGTTGGCTTATCATATTCAGTAAATTTTTGTCTACACCTCGGGTTGCACTTGTGGGCAATCTCCAAATTTCATGTGAATAAGGCAGGTTACTAAGTTCGGACACACTTGGGACGACCAACCTGCTCACGAAAGCTGGGGTGGCGAGACGCAAGTGAACCATTTTCATTACATGACAACAATGCAAATCTGAATTTTTTGAAGTAACATCTTAATAATAAGGGAAACATAATCGTATCCTACCAGTTTTTAGGATCCATTTTCAAAAACATGAGTGAGAGCCAATATCGTATAATTTTGCAGACACTTATTTTCAACTACTTACTGAAAACCATACCGGTTGCTTCTGGCCACAAATAGCACGTGCTCCATTTTAGCGACGTTAACTCGCATCCAATAAAATACGTTTTTCTTTTTACGACGACACATTGCTTTAGCCTACGATAACGCTAAACGAGTACCAAACTAAAGATGCACACAGTAATTTCAAGTATCACTGAACTGCATTTTTTCTGCTTCCTTCCGAGTTTAACTGCCAGACATTTCGACTGAGTCTACTACCACATGCTTCGCCAGTATTTTATTTAGCTACATCTAAGTTACCGTGAGACAGACTGAGGACTTGAAATTAACATCTAATTCGAGAAAACTGTATCATTCTTTGACGAAATTTAAAAATATCACTGTTACTACGTTGGAAAAAAAACCAGTGCACTATTAGTCAAACTGTATTTAGTAATTCAATCGCAGCATAATCAACCGAACAAAGAATAAAACAACTTAGAATGTGCGAATCAGAACTTCAAAGCTTTGTAGGTCAATTCGTCAGATTGTGTAAGAACTAGGTTGTTTGATCTCTCCCACATGTGTAAGTAACTGCCTATCAAGTATGTACATTGGTTTGCGATGCACAGCAACGATATAGCCATAAAAACAGCATCTGAAATAGTAACATTAACTCGCAAGTGAATGAGAACCAGTATGTTCCGTTCAGTGATGTACCGGTCTTGAAATAGAGGGATACTCGATTCTCTGGACTACAGTTCCTTACGGCATTCTTCAAGCTTCTTTGAACCCTAGCATTTATCAAGTAAAGACCTGCAGCAGGTTTATGTCTCGCACAGTCAGTAAATCACATTCAAAGGACACCTCTCTAGTGGTTACAGCTGTTGAACATACTATTAAATGAATTCTTTCTGATCGTACCAACAACAGATTATGAATGAAAACACATCAGTCATCAGCTGCGTCGAAGTTTTATGCGTTCTACACATGTTAGCCTTTCGGGTTTACATCAGAAATTATTAAAATTGATCGAATCCTTGTGCAGTTGAGTAGTTTCAGAGCTTTGTGATTCTGATTGAGACCTAGATGTCATAAGTCAGGGCTTCAGTTTCATTCAAACTAGCGACAGAAACAGCGCACCTAAACGCGGTAACCGCTGTAAAGGCTGATTTACAAACCCAAGTCAGAAGCTCAGAAATAACACATTTGGACTCTGTTATCCACCCGCCATAATTTCCCATATGGTACGCATCAAATAATGCAGGCGATTGACTGCCCAGGGAAGATTACTGAAACATTGCAAACTGCGATCAACCAGACAAAAAAGAATATGCATTTCTAATGGGTAATTTAGCGGATTTAATGGCTTTAGCTTGAGCTGGTTGAGAAGTCCTGCCGGAGCAGTCGATTCTTTGGATCATTTGATGGATCTCTTACCAGGCATTTGTACGAGTGAATAACATAGTCAAAATGTAGAAATTGTGATTTATCTACCCGGCCTTGTAGACCAACTTTTAGAGTGCTTGCTGCATTCGAGCATGCTGGTTCTGTCGCCAGTTTGAACCCAGGTGAATTCCTGGCTATTCACCAATTCTGACAAGCTTTTTCTGTTTCCAGGTTTAATAGATTTTTGTTTCACACACATTCAAAATGGGCACAAAATGTAATCTAGACAGCAGTCGCCAGTTTTATCTGATATGTGTTCCAGCGTGTAACACCAGTTGCCAATTTTGAGATGGACAATAGAACACATCTGGTCAAAGCATTTTCATCTCAAAATTCGGGCCATATTTATACAAACTTACTTCACACCCTACATTCTACGCACAGGGGTCCTTCAGCTGCATCTGATGAAAAGTCCAGTATAAGTTGATAAGCGTACGACAATGGCAGATGCAGCTTCACACAGAACGTAAATGCAATTCAAACTCTAACGATAGATGATGTCCTCTGAATTGTTCCCGTTTTTATGTTTCATATCAGAGTTCAACCAGCTGGCACTTCTCACACAGAGCGTGTGCGGTTTGGTTAACAGACAAAGTGCGAGACTGTGTTTTAAAATTCAGCGGTTGATAAAGAGTTGGGGAATTTGGAAATCACCTGGAACTCAAAACTATGGTTATCTGGGTTAACTAAGTTTAGCGTGCTGTTTACTTGGTGCTGATGACTGGTTCAGCTGACAGCAACACTAGAACGGTGGGTTTATTTAGACGTTCATTTCTGCAGGGCCTGATAACGTATTGCACGAGACTTTTTTCTTGATATTAGTTCTCTAATAATATTCCCAAGCAGAATAATGTGATCCCTTTTCCGATTTCTTTCGGTGAGATGAAGTGAGACGTACATGTTAGCCGATTCAAGTCATGCAAAAATTAAGAAATTTCAGTGCACTTAGGTTTAACAGAACTCATTTTCAAAATTAGCTCTGAATCAATTACGCTGCGCTTGAGACACTTGGAGCTTGGCTGACTTGTAACAATGCCGCTTCTCAGCCGTACGGTTTGAAATAAACTCATTGGGTATTTATGACGTCTAACACACTGATTAGATTGTCAAGCAGCAGGTTCTGACCTGGTGTTAATGCAGTCCTGCATGTTTAACTCACATTGCGAGCATATGTGCGGGTATGAACCTCCACGTTCGTTCGTTCTTCACGCCCTGCATTTTTCCATTTTGTTTCTTTTAAGTGTAACCGTGTTGTATACTTCTTAAAATGCATCGCGAAGCGTTACTTTTACATGGAATTTTTTTCAATTGTTAAATACACCATGTTGTGAGCGGATGTACTCTTTGTCAGTATGCGGTTATTTGTCTACATCAAGTTGAGAAATAATGACCTTTCAGACTGAATGTCCCAGCACAGTCAGTAAGTGTTAATAGCAGATCGGTTCAGCAATAAAGCAATCGATTGTTTATATGTATAAGCTGCGACTCCGGAAATTCAACTGCAATTTGATGCCACTTCTAGTGTGTTAGACCTAAAATTCATAAATCGGACTTGAAACCTCCCGTGTTTTCTCCATTCGATTGAAAAAATATCCGTAACGTGAAACGTTTAACAGAGTGTACGTGCTGTGGCTCGTAAACATACCAATGAAGTTGGCTAATACAGCTCGCCGAAACTGCTGCGTCTGCCGAACGAAAGTCGAGAATAAAGCACACGAAGTTCGGTTTTGAAATATCTATTGGCATCGTCACATCTAACAGGTTGGGTGTGTGCAGTTGAATTTTCTGAAAGCTCATTTTTGATCAGTGTAGTTTACACTTAATGTACGCAGCACGTCGGATAACGTATTGAAATGACACTGATGAACGACTGGGTCATAGGATAAATGATGGGATGTGATACTAGTATAATTACAGTAAAGTTAAATCATATAACTGGAGTACAAAGAACCAAAACTCCTAACTTTAATGAGTTCCAGTGAGATTGCTACTGCTGATAGGTAGTAGATTTTGTTTTCATATGGATCGAGCATCACTGAGAACTCACTACAGCTGTCACATTCTCACGGAATATCCAGACAGGCATCTTTTGAAAAAAAGCGCTAGACTGGAGTTTCACACTTGTGAAAGCTCGTCACTGGTGCATATTCTTGCCACGACCAGGACTAGAACTCCGGTCACGCCTCCATAGGTCAACCGTGTTGACCGCTGCGCCACTGACCTCACACTCGGCATAATCGAATTATGTTATGTGGACGCTCAACCGCATTAACTTGTGAGTAATGGTTAAGTTGCCCTGTTAACATGCTAATGATTTCTTTGGTTTCAACTCTGGAATAAGTACCTACCGAAAGAACACCGTTTGGAGTTGGAGGGCAAGTTATTGTTTCTCCTCTCACGGCGATGGGGAAACCTGATTATTACTCACAAGCCAATGTGGTTGGGTGTCCACACGTGATAATTCGTTCGCATCTCATGCGGGGTCACTCATTTAGTGATCAACAAGGTTGCTTCATGAAAGCGTGATCGGAGTTCTATTCCATTTTTTGGATGCTTTTACTGTTTAATTGACCAGTTGAGTGTTACCGCTAAATTACAAAAACTGCAAACTCCACACCCCCTCGATGAAACATTGATTAAAGGTCTTATTCCCCACTGCATCAATATGTAAACACTCATTTACTTCGTTAACGAGGAAAAAACACGCGCTGAAGAAAGTGAATATTGCTGCCAGTAAACGTGCGGCAATAGCAAAAAAATAGAGATGTGAAGGAAACTGAGAAAAATGACGGAATAGCGTGATTGAAGAAATTGTGTCTACCAAGTTGAGTAATTCCGTGAGATGGAACATCCTTTCGAAAGAATAAAAGAGAGAATTTCAGAGACCTTGCCTTTCTGGTTGAGTATACAAACGAAACAAATGGGGTTCCATGTGTAGCCGAATAATAGAATGAAAAAACGGCTGGTCGTGTTTTAGGTGAACAGTGATTAAACAGATATGTCTGGGCATAACAACCAGTCTTGAACACCAGTCAGCCAAGCAACACCTTTAGTGTACGACCTCACAAATTTACACTAAACTGATGGTTTTCGAACACTTACGATTCATCTCTACAAAAATGTTATTTAAACTCACGCCAAGTCTGCATGTACTATATCATCCACTTCAGCAATATCTGAGGAACGTTCCTGAAGGGGCGTAAATTTGAGGAGGTTACAACTCACTCTTGAATTATATGAAACTGTTTTGTTAGAGTAGCTCTTATTGAGATCAACAGACAACACATGAGTCACACCTATACGGAAAAGCACACATTGTCTGATCGATCATTTGTTTACGGGAAGATAAATCTGAGCCTAATTCATTGTTCATCGCATTTAGTGCAGGCAGACAAACAGTAGTAGAATATACAGCACTGTTTTATTGCTGGTTTGAGATACACAAAATAATCAAGTAAGTGGCCGTTCTTTCTCCAACTTGCGCAATTTCCAACCCGAATTTCACATGCTGCAGAACTTTACTATAGAAAACAGCCCAGAACTATATTTAGTGACTACACATCAAAGTCCCTTAGCACGGATAGATGCACGTTATTCCTATCTCGAATTTTCACCGTGAAACGTTTAAACACGTAATCGACTGTTCATTTAGAAAATAACTTACTCAATAAGTCATATACGTTCCCCCACCCTTTTATTCCTAAACCACCCAATAAAACAAACTTACAAGCAGCAAGTGCCATTCTGAAATTCAGAAAATCTAATACGAACTAAGATGCAACAAAAATTTGTGTAACACTGAAAATAAAACTATTGTTCGAACGAACCATGCGCTGCCGACTGCAATTAGGTTTATCTCTACTGCTTCGCTATTGAGGCTTTTTTGAGTGTTCACCAAAATTTCTTAACAATTATTCGACCGAGCAGTTATGGGTCGGAAAACACGGCAACAACCAACAAGCAAACACATAAAAAACGCAACAGTTTTATTTCGAAAATACGGTAAGGAGTTCATTGTGTTGTAAACAACAACAGCACTTAGCCCTAGCTGTTTACATAACAGCAATTATAAGACATTGTATAGAACCCACAAAAAGACACATTTGTATGGTTTACACTTTCCGAAATAACCGCAACACCCTAGGGTTGTATTTGTATGATTGAACTCAAAACGAAGTGAAGAAGGCGCGGCACGTCCCCAAGTGGCTAGTGCAGACAGTGACTCAAAGCGAGTCAGAATACGAATAGCCGAATTAATACATGAACAATACCAATACTCGAATCAATACCGGCTCATAAAACAATCAATCCAACAGGCCATGTAGTCGACTCATTCGTTGTGTTTATGGTAGTCGTATTTCTAAGATGAGGTTTCCGATGTGCTTTTGTTGCAGTCTCACGGCTCTGTCCTCTATTGGTAGAAGGTGCTGACAAAATCAATTTCGTTGCCGTTGCATTCATCTAAATCACGTTCATTTCGTTGTTTTGTCAACACGCGTAAAACGTACATAACCGAATGGTCCCACCTACACCCTGCAATCTTATTTTTATAGATTTGACGAACTGGGAAAGCGAAATCAGTTTTCCATATTTGCATAACTTAAAAAATGATGGAATTAGTTAGGTCTGCTGATATAATCCGTTTACGTTTTTTTGTTCATATAACCCTGAAAACATACCTTAAATCCACAGAAGCTGAATTAGTGAAGCCTGGTTTACCTTGTTTCCAAAGACTGAACAAATTAAGGTTAATATGCATGGCGTTTAAATAAAAGTATTGCTACTGCTCAATCACCGTACACATTATTTCCGGAATAACGATAAATATCCGGCACACACAGTTAATCATATTGTTCGGATACTCAGTTGATAACTCGTTTCCAACAAAATTATCCTTATTATGGTAGCTTGCAGAAAATTAAGCTTCCAGGGAAGTATATGCGTGACAAAACCGATTACGGAGGATTTTAATATAGTAAGCTGTGTATGAAATTTTCATTTGTTTCAACTTAATCAATACATGGTGAAACTGAATAGCTCGGTTTTCTTCCCACACTTAAATTGCATTGCACGCAATTCTGTTCGTACATTTCAGAGACATACAAGGTCGTTCAACAGTGTGATGCAGTATGACAATTTGAACTAAACATCACCAACAACCGGTCACAGCCTTCATAATTCAGTGGACACCAATGCCAACCACTCCAGAAAAAACAAACAAATTATTTTAGTTCCGCTGACGCTGGAGCTTGTCAAAAACGCAAGCCTTCTCAGCATATGGGATTCGAACCATCGTTGTATCTTCATGAGGTCTCTGTGGCTATAACTTGGTCATTGGTCTTACGCCAGGCGTTACCACGTTACCTTATGCAAATGTTTATCGACATTTGCTTGTGATTAATGATTGGACTCATTGTTTGCAGAGAACAGGAATATGTATGTTCTTCAACTAACTCAATTCAATGACCCCCACGACTGAGACTTTCCACTAACTTCAGAGTACAGGTAATAGTAGTCATACTGAGCAAGAGCATTTTGAATGATAAGTGGTAAAATATCAGATATAATCCGAATTTCACTGGCGTTAGGTCGCGGGTTTTGTTATTCTGCCAGCTGTCCATCTACTCCCTTTCCAAGCGCAACAACAAACCCTATTTTCCTCTTTGTTGTAGCCTGTCACTAGCGCATAACTTTTTCCAGCATGGGCTACACTTTGTTGCAGACTATGCTCACCATTGCGCTGTTGATCTTCCATAAGGCGGGGTATGGGCCGCATGAGAAAAAACACGTCGAAAGATATAACGAGACAAAAACTCAAACATACCGCCTCTTTTAAAGGACAGTATCAGAGCAGCCTCAGGAAATGAAGAATCGTCGATCACTCCTGAGGAGTCTACAAACAAAAACACTCGGAATCCTTCAAAACTTATCAGCAATAGGGGAATATGTGGGTGTGAGAATGCTGTTGGGTCAAGCTTACGCACTAGAGGTAGGCCAGTAGTGCAATGCGAGTTCACCATCAGGTTAAGTTAACAGCCACAACGTCGTAACAATCCTCTGGACAGCGTAAAAAAATCTGCCAACAGAGTGCCGTTAACAGCCAGAATATTAAGTCGTTTGGTCCGATGCAGTCGTGCCCCACAATCTCGACAGGTCTTTGGAAAGAATTCAGAAACTTTGACAGAGTGATTGCTTACAGACGATTAATCTCCAGTCACAACTGTGTTTGTGTATGTTCGTCTCCCGCTCAACTTTTTGAGGGGTAATGTTAAATATGGTCCGACAACCAAAGTTTAACGTAGTCTACTTAGTTTGTTTCGTAGGAACACGTAAATTACCCTATTCTCCTGAAAAGATCACTTGAACCATAGCGGAAACCGTCACAACTGACTTCTTCAGATGGTTCATTTTCACGTCATCAAATCACATAAACGCAAGGAACGTAAAGAAATTTACAAAAACAGGCAGAAAAGAGGTAGCGTGCTAGTGATACATTCCAAAACGTCCCAAAATGAAAACACTCGCTGTCAGCCCACCCGAAACGTGAATCAGTGACGTTAGTGATGGTTAGTTCGAAATTCCGTACAAACTCACTTCAGAAAATTGAGATTCCATCCACAGAGCTCGGCTAAGAAATCCCAAATTGACTAAACAAAGAATGGCGACGACCAATTGAATGATTGTTAATTGCCTGTGCAGTTCGATGCTTTGTCCGTTTGACCAACTCTCACACGCTCGACACAGAACATACCGTCAGCCTTCATATACACCCATTTTCCGACCACAATTTCATTGAGCAATTATGCAAAATGCTCTGTACTAGTTGTCAACTATTTTGTTTGGTCCAGTTTAGGGGGATAAAATGTGATTTTTTTCAAAATCTAATTTTGTGGCAAGGAATGTTATCGTAACCGACCATGTTATACAACTAGTTCACTTCTTTCCAGTTAACGCGTTCAACAAAATCGTATTGCTCCGATTAGAAACCAAAGAAACAGTTGTTTGTCACCATATCCTCAAATGAAATTGTGAACACAAATCAGGCAACCTCAAAAACATTTTTTGTGAATTCTAAGGAGGTGGCTGGATTGGCCGTTAATGGTATTAGTAATTGCGCACCAGGAATGCTCATATCCAATGGCGCTATGGTGTTTTTAAACCGCTGTGAGAGAGGCGATGTCACCTTTAGAGAGAGAAAGCTGAACAGATTTTTTGTGTTGCTTTTGGTTCCATAGTTAGCGCGTCTTTCAAGTCGTCACATCAACACGTCTCCTGGGCATACAGCAGTCACCGAGTATGTAGATAACGCATGCTCTTTCCGTTTCAATGGTACGATGCTGCTAAGTTCGGTCACTGAGATTTAGGTATATTTCCTGCCGCAATGGCACTTTTGGGGGTTGATCCTTTTGGGAACCAGGTCCTGCAAGCCATTCAGTACATGGGGTGCAAAATCTAGGTTAGGCAGTCTGAATAGTTTGTGTTAACAGTCGGTTGGGTTTCTGATTCGCTAACTTTTCATACGTTTTCAGTTCAAGTCTGAAATCCTTGTTGATATCTGGTAATCGACTATCCCGTACATTCTCTGCTTAATTGTCAACAAGCAAGTGGTCCGCGTGTGATCATGTTGTTATACCATGTTAAAAACAACGTTTTTCCAACAAACCGCTGAACTTTTACGTGAAGCTATTCAAGGGTTATTCCATAAGGAATCAGGTTCATATAGCATGGCAGGTTCCGATGGAAATTTCTTCGCAAACTCATTATTCTTTTCAGCATTTCAGCAGTCTACTTTAGAATAGTAAGCCTACACATAAAAAACAAACAACCTTCCATCTAATTCTACATAATTAAAAAATGACCATTTTGCCGCGCATGCATTTTACGTTGTATATATATATATATGTATGTATGTATATGTACATATCAAACAAGTCTCAAGAATACTTTTCCAAGCCTATTCATAGATGTTCCTGATCACCACCGATAGGAATCCATTCAGCTGCCACACTGGGATGGGGTTTGACAACAACCATCAGAAATATAAAAATTCTTTGTTCCAACAGATTTTTAGACCACTGTGATTTTAAATTCAGGAAATGTCGTTATTATAAGAGCAAGTAGTTTACATCGCCTCATAATACAAATCTATGGTTTCAGCCATTTGTCGCAGGATCATGTTTACAACTGGCTGAGTGACACTCTGGTTCAGCGTTGCCAGAGACATGTGCTTGACTGTGAATGAGGAGAGTACTGCAGTGGGTCACGGTTCATGCTGTGTCGACGGTGTGCAAAATAGCCCAATATAAATGTTTATAATTAACAACTCCGTAATTTTTTGGTATCTCATGATGGACAGATTTCGAGGGTATCGCCTACTGCGCATTGAAAAATAACTCAACTGTTTCTATTTGTTTTATCTTCCACTAACACTATTGACAACGTAGAAGACCGGAACGATTCAGTTTTTAATTGTATTGTTTTGCTTTCCATTAGAATGAACTAATTTATACGTAGTAGGCAACTAAGATAATCTCATAGATTGGCCACCAACCGATTACTTTTTACCACTTTGAGAAAATTGATCGGACCAACTAAAGACAGCAGTTATTTCCACTGAAACGTAGATACATAATTCGTTCTACGTGACTCATTTTCGGCTATGCAACGATTTATTTGTGAAAGAATTCGTACTATCAATATTAGTAGTGTATGCCAGTCATAACAGTTCGTTCAGCTGAGAGGTAAGCCACGGTGAATGTGGAAAAAAACAATTTGCTTTGGTTGCTTCTAACCCTCTGCTGATTGTTTTAACGAAAAAACTTTCAGGCGACGTCGAATTAGTGCCCGCCATTAAAATCAATTCTGCAAAATTCAAACAACATTCGTCTAATTAACTTGAAACAGTGATATTTTTCTTACTTCACACAAAATTTTTGCTGACTGCAATTTAAGAATGAAGGGATGGCGGAGTGTAACAACAGTCTCCTGCGTAAACTGAGCTAATCCGGTGTTATTCAAATCAAACTTAGTCTAATATAAGCTGCTTCGACCTGAGTGACGGTATAGAAGACTGTTCCAAAATTCCCATTAGAGCCAAAAGGTTATTACTGTATTAAGTATAATCACTTAATGTTCTGTATCAATAGCCTGATCTAGAAATTACGCAGGTTTATTTCAGTAAAACAAAACACCTATGATAATGCCAATTTGAATGTTGGTCAAAACAGATAATAAAGAAGTGTTTTTCAGCAGCGAAATGCATTGTAGAACTACAACACGTCCCAAAAACTTACGTTTGCCGTTATATTGTGTTACTAATGATGAGTCTTCTAGTTCCAGCTTGTTACAATGTGTCCAGCTGGCAACTCAAATGCAGCATCGAAAGGAGTTGTTCGTGAATAGACAAAGAAAGGCATGGACGTGTGGATGACAGCCAATTAGAACGTTACGTGATGGGTCATTCTGTGACCAAAAACAAGGACGATATCTCTATCGTGTTTTATCCTTAGCGTGTGATAAATGATTGAAGAGGGTAGGTTTTAATTTATTGAAGCACCCCTTGTAGTTGTGTCCGGTGATTCCGGTATAGTGGTATCCACAAGAAAGAGTTATGAACATCGTGCCTCCAACGTCTTCTGTCAGCAAACTCGGGATAACTTCCTTGAATAGAAACGGCCGAGTGCGAAAACTAGTTTCTGTTCCAGAACATCATTCACGAGAGTTCGCGGCTGAACGATCCACGTGACAAACCGAGCATCACCGCAAGTTCCCGCACCTCGTTTCGTGTATGCACCTGCAGCTGGCTGATGTTTTTTTAATTCGCCCCCATTCCGCTTTATGAACACCACATTAGGGATTAAAACCTTGTCAGGCACAGTAATTTTCACGTTTGACTATTTTTGAAGCAGTCTAAAAAGTATGATGAAGGAATGCAGGTTTGAGCCTAGCGCTTCTATTGACTAGTTTTGCAGGCGACGACATGTTATATTGAGCCTAAGACTTTATCAGACATTCTTGATACCAAATTTCTCCGTTTCTAGGAGCAATTAAGTGAATATCTCTCATTTTCATCGCTCTTTTTTACATAACTACCTAACACTGAGCTGTAGTTCACACAGGTGTGGATTATGTAAGTTTACAAATTTCAGTGTTCATCACAAATTAGTTTTGACGCAAATTTACTGACTGAAAAATCCACAGTTCCTTCTTATTGCAAGTATTGAATGTGTACGAGATAGCTGAGTTATGTTACAGCGCGTTTTTTCGGATAATACCCTCGATTTGCTATGGAGACACAATATATATCATTGGGTTCAGTTTTGGACCAACGGAACAACTTTTGAAACTGATTCGTTTCTGGATTCTGATGCCAAAATCAATCAAACGGGTTGTGAAGCTTTTATACCTTGAAAAAACACGTTGCTTTAACGTCTCCATAATTTCTCCATTTATTTACTTCCATTCGAAACCAGTGACAATTTATATTGTTTTGCCGTCCAGCATCAGATTCTCTTCAATAATATCAGGACCCAAGTCAGCATTTCCGGTCACGGATATCGTCTGTTGTAAAATAATGAATCAACAGTCAACGAACAATAGCGCAAATTTTCCAGGAAATCAAAAAATCCGTAGGCCGAACAGTTTTTAAGTCTACGAACAATGTAATTCTGGAATATAAACCAGCGCCCATCAAAATTTGGTAGTCCGGAAAACTAACGATATCTTACTGATTTCGTTCTGAAGTATTTCCTCATAAGAGCACTGAGAACATACCTGATAAGCATGCGATGTATAAACATTCGAATCTCAGCAAGCTGTAGATCCGTTACGGCTTCCATAGGATGTAATTACAAGCGCTCTTAGGCACGTGCTTATCGCATATAACTACCATGCTGACAGTAATACTTGTGCAGGTATCAGTGAATCCGTTCACGGATACTTTTATCTCAAATTCGGGATTACATCTCAGTAAACCTGCATTTTTAGGCAGCTGGTTGACCACCACAGCGTTTGCCATGAGGTGCGTATGGGTAACCATTCATGTACTGGCTTTCTGACTAAGATCGGCCGTTCTGTGAACTCTGACATAATCCTCCGCCGACAACTCATTTTAGCCTAAACAATGTGTATCTGCCAAATTTAGGTTGTCTATGAATTTGTAGTTTGGTATATAAAACAGTCTGCGCGTCGTCGATTATAAAATCTTGGTTTCCATAAGATCTTGCGTTCGGTTTCCACCGCATCAGTAAATCCATGTCGTGTTTGAAATGCGGTCTGGTGATTTGCTTCTGTTGTATATGTGTAGGTTTCATTGAACAAGTCATGTTGCTATCGATTGAGAAGACGTGGGAACAGTGTTTGCTATGATATGAAAATTCGTTAGACTATTATATATGACAAACATTTGTCAATCCGTTGTTACCGAATACAGTCGATGTAGGTGTCATATGTTTGCGGTATAAATTCTTTATTCCACTTTCTGTCTGAACTCCCGAACTCTCCAGGTGTACCCACATGTGGCAGAAATTGAGTGTGGCAACTGTTGGCCAGTTAAAAAACTGACGTACATTATTGCTCTGTCACTTTGAAACATACAGCAATAACAAGAAAAATATCATGGAATTTCACCGGTAATGGAAACGACAGGCTGTTGTATAGTCAAACAAGCCGGTAAAGTGCATTTCCGTGCGAAACAAAAAAAAATGTCACCAAATGAGGGTTGCTGAATACAATTCAATCATTTTTAAGCAAAGTTGACTCAAAATTTCTCTTTCTGTTGCAGCACTTTGCTATTCATGTAAAACTCTGCCGTTGCGGAGTGCTGCCGTCAAAACCTGGTAAACCGACACGATGTTTGGACAAATACAAAGTACTGGGAAATCAGGAGATATGATTTGCCTTTGCGTTGGTGGTCGGCTATTTATCACAAGACGGGCTACTCTGTACAGACTTCCGGACAGCCGACTTTATCTCATAGCCACCCAAGGGTCTAGTTGCCAGACATCTTCAAACTATAGCCCTTTTGGTCTGAACGAGGGTTATCTGAAGCCATTTCAACCCTCATCAAGTCCCTTATCAGCAACGGATTCATATATTGGAACGCCAAGTGTAAATCCCAGTGAGAAGGTTGTTGTTGGTGGAGCAACCATACTTCCTGCCAATGTGTCAACGATGCTCGCCGGCAACATGAATTTGAAATCAGCTTCTACGTTATGCCGTAATCGTGGATCAGTAGCACCAGGTTATACACCCCAAACGCCAACCACACCGGGTGGGGATTTAAACTGTTCAATGAACTTGACGGTTCCCACTACCGTACAAGTAAACGGCCAGATGCTTTACAACGCAAACCACTTCCAGCCAGCCCCCCCGGTTGTATATTTTTATGACAGGGATCCAGAAATATTTCGCTTTGTGCTGGATTACTATCGAACGGGAGAACTCCATTTACCCTCAAGCATCTGTGGTCCTTTTGTTCGAAAGGAACTGATATTTTGGGGCATCGATGAATCATTAATCGGTCCGTGCTGTATGCCAGCCTACATGCGATATGACGAAGAGAAAAGGACAAAAAATACGCTATTCAGAGATTGTTTTGAGGATATTGATTCGATGCAGAACTTGGTGAAATACTCTCGAGGGTGGAAAAAGTGGCGTTACCAAATGTGGCTCTTTATGGATCATCCAAGTTCATCGTTACCGGCCAAAGTGAGTTTGGTAAAGGTTTTACTGAGTAAACTTCGTTCGTAAAGATGTTTTTTGATCGTCGAATGTATCAAATGTTGTACGCACTTGGTGATACAAAACTGTCTAACAAATCTCCGAGTGTCATAACCAGAGAAATTAATTCTGGTTTCACGTTATTTTAGAAGATATGCGGAAACATCAGCTAGTTTTATTACTTGTTGGGAAAACTATATACTGTCCGATGGACATTCTATAGATGAATGATATTCAAATTCACATCTAAAATGATTATTTATAGAAATCTGTGTTCCTTAGGAAGTCAGCTGAATATTTGGCGCAACGGCAACAGTTTTAAATTCACGTTTCCATAATGACAGGCAGCCCACTATCACTGTGAATTATGCCTCAAAATATCTGAATTTGTGCTGGTGATTATCCGCACATCAAGTTGGATAGCATGAAGCGTGTAATTCGCGAGTGAGAACAACTGATTTAATGAAGGCTCGAAATTAAGCAATTGGTCAGCTTAGTATTTGACCTGGTCGCATATCAAACGTGTTTTCAATATGCCTAAAGGTTTACTAATCAACCTCGCATAGCAAAAGCCTCAATACTTTTTAGTTCACCTGATAGTAGGAGCTTCATTAAAACTTGGAAAGTTTTGGAGTTTATTTTAATTTTTAAGTTTCATTGAAGTCAATGTTGGCAAGGAAGCATTTTATTCTTGTCATGTCGACGTCGGTGGCGTATGAAGTGACACACATGGAACTGTTCAGAACTGTCAGTTTCTTCGGTATCGGTTAACTTTTTGTTGACGTTAAATTAATAGCCTTCGTAGGACTCACCTAGATAAAGCTAGCATGATACGGTGTGGCTAGGAAATCTTAAAAGAATTCTGTGCTGAAGGCTTAGTGCAAATTGGCTACGGGACAAGCACGAAATCTTGCACAAAATGCATAAAATTGAGTAGAATATTTTAAATATGCGGCAGAACACCACGGGGTCTATATCTCGTTTACACAAAAATACATGTCAAGAATTCTCAACGAAACGGCAGCTTGAAACAGGATGTCTACTGTACGCAGTATTTCATTCAAGCAGATAACAAGCGATCGAGAAGTAAGACATCGAAACATCCGAATTTGTAATGCCTTGTGTTATACTATATAACTGTGAAAATCAGTTAGACGCCACTACCCTCCAGAAGCAAACAATGTTGGTTGTGGTATATTCGTTAAGTTTACGCCACCAGATGGATAGTAAGGATGCCGCAAACTCACCAGTTTGCAGCAAGAGGCAGTGTCGTTATTTGGCCAGAAAAATGATTGTCCCTAAGACTGTCAACAAAAATTGCCGTTTGTCGTGGGTTTCTCCGAAACTTGCTCGACAAGTTTGCAAATCTAAAGCAGCTAGTCTTTCACCAGATGTCTATAAAGTTCACGTCATTTAGACGACGCAAGCGAGGGTAGTGACTGGGATGTTGTTCAGAAAATAGACGTGCAACTTTCCCACACTAGAAGACAGCATTCTAACAAACGTAAGCTGTCAAATTTGGATTATTGACGCGCGAAAGGTCTACACGTCAAACAGTGTATCGTTTACGCCATAATGACTCGGTTTTCTGAAACACGCGTATTCCCACCAAGTTTCCGTCAACACGCATTTCAAATCCCCATTTTTCAACAGACCGTTACCAACTGAGAATCGGTAATTGTCTATTTGCAACGGCAGGATACCACATCTTAGTTAAGTGCATATGACAAATGCGACTAGAAATGAACAGAAATTAGATGTATTGTTCCGATTGCTACGTTGTCGACTAAGCTACGCTGTGTGGCGTTTGCAACTGTCTGCCGCCATCATTTCCTCAGAAACAGCGAACGTGTTGCAACAGGACCAAAGGTAGAACTTCTTTTTTTGGCATCGCTTCTGTGGAATAGCTGTGTATTCTACGATGAAGGTGTAAAGTAATTTGATTATCCGTTCGGCGTAATTTTTGCTATTTTGAGGCAAATACCTTTTGCGTTTTTCATTTGACCCATCAGCTCACAGTACTCGTCATGTTGCGTTTGCCCAGACAAGAATGCGACCTGAGTCGCGTTCATAAGAAAGTAGACCAGTTGAATAGGTGGTACTCAATAAATCAACGATTAAAAGTTGGCAGAGTGTTAGATGACTAGGTGTTTGTTAACCAACCGAGAGCGCACGTACATATGACTGCCTCGAACCGGTGGTGGCAGCCGTGATTTTTATTGAGTGGGGTTTGAACCAGTTATTAGATGCCAATCTACTCCGAACATTTGATTTGTCAACGACTGTGCAATATGCACACACACACAGTCAGCGCAGCCTGGACGCTGGCGATTACACTATACCTTCCATGAGTGTGCATGTAGTTAGTGGCCTTCAGACCTGGTGAACTTGAAAACCACGAACGTCTTTTCGTTTAAATGTTCTTTATGAAAGCCTCATCTATTTTCACCCCACGTTAAGTTACATCAAATCCTCACCAATCGGCTAACGTTGAGGCGTTTCAGCGCTCATGCAACATGTACAGCGAAGGCCTACGGGCGAAAAATTCCGCTTTATCAATCCTGAATAGCCATCTGATTCATCTATTTCGCGCGCTTCCCTGGCCACCACCTCAACGAAACCGTTTAGATTAACAGTATCAAGAATGGAGTTGAACCAACCATCCCAGTCATTTTCCAACCCCTCAAATTCACCGACAATTCAATTTTATAATCAACCCATTCGCTTTGCAAGTACTCGTTAAACCACTAGTACCTTGGGGCCGAATGTCCACAGACAGTACGATCTGGTGGAAATTGAAATCACGATAATAAATCATCTTTGATTCAAAGCTATCTCGTTTAGGTGCAGTAGCAATCATTCGAGTAAGCCGTTGGCTAAAACATTGAGACAGAAAATGTATGAATAAGATGCAACTCACGTTTGGTCTTTTGTTTCTCTAGACTAAAGCAAGTAAGCTAAGTAACTGTATACTTCAAATGACGTTATATCTGGAAAAACCTCTGAGTTTAAAATTTATCTTCAATTTGAAAATTTCTCATAACTTCTCTAATTGCTTTTTCTACAAGAGTTGTCTCCGGAATTCATTTACGAAGAAGAATATCGCATCTAAAAAGAACTACTGTACTGTGATCTTTATTCGCATGTTTAGATACAAGAGTAGTTGATTATGAGGGACCGATCCCAAATGGATACTCCTCACAATGTTGGTAGCGTGAGCCAGGTGGAGTCAAACGTGTCCCGACCCATGGTCTTCTGGTTATAGAAATCAGTCGTCCGTCTGACCCTTCGTGGGGATCGTTAGGCCTCAGTTGTTCGAAAGATGGAGTACACAACAAAATTACTACGCATGTTTGCGTTAAAATAACGATTTGTTTTGTGAACGACGTCAAGGTGAACGTTTGTGTTCAATTGTTTATATCTACCACGAGCCATCGGCCGACGACATTCTGTCGGTTCAGGGTCAATATTTATGTCAATGAGTAGGCAGTAACTAACCTTCATCCGTAGCTATTAAGTGAATTTAGTAACCTATAAAGTTAGTGTTGCTTTGACATCTTTTGCTGAAGTACTATTTAAACTTCAAGCCACACACAAAACAAATCGGGATGATGTCTGATGCCACTCGTCACTCGAATGTCAATAGCCTGAATGGCGGCACCTAATGTGCAACAGACACGCGGGCCCTTAACCTACACCGTATGCATGGCTGCATACATTCGTCCACATTAAATAGTGAAGTGTGGATATCAACTGTGCGTGCACGGTAGTAAGTCGAGTTCAGGATTTTCTGGTGCTCTGTATATACCAACGCTATCTGTCTTTAACTCAATTGATGCGCCTACATATAACTCGTTTATTTTGCTGGCTGCCTCCTCCAAAGAATGAATTTTAGCCCACTGTGTCCAGATCGAATTAGTGTACACATGCACATGTGAAGGTGTGACGTGCCTCAAAGAGTTGATTCGCGCAAATGAAAAACTGTGATGTTTAGTTAGGTGATAGCCATTAAATCGGACATTACGGTCTTCTAACCAGTGCGAAAAATTGTAGATTTTTTGTCATGTAGAGAACACGAGTCCGATGATTCCGTCTGCCTGTCAAAATCGGCCACAAACTGTAGGTCTAACAGCATTCGCATCTGACCAACAATCAAATCTGTAAATATGGAGAGGAAATAATCACCGCATAAAACGAAAGGTCGGACAAAACTAATAGATGAGTACCAGGTTTATATTTTTAGTTACAAAGCTGTCCGTATCCATCCTTCTCATGCTTTGACGTACTAGGCACGATAGGGAATGTATTTTTTCGTACGACCACATCACCTGATAGAAGACGGTGTTATCCTGTCATCTGTCACAGACAAGCACCGCGTCTACCGGTCTAAAACCGTTCTGTTGGAACTCCCCGGTTTAGCAGCGAGGCGAACGGTAAGACTGAGTAATCGATTACACGATAAAAAGCGGACAGAAATGAAAGATCGTCCTCTCATAGTTTTGAAAAAAGCTTCAAACCTTTTCAACACAGGTCGAGGAAGAACTGGTCGCTAACAAGTAATCGATATTACAGTTAGGTGGGCGAGCGTATTGATTAGCGATAGAGGCAAGCGTGATTAAAATCCGCTGGCAGGACGGACGAAACCAGAGCTTCCAGAAAAAATAATTTTGACTATGTAATGTGTCTAACCAAGTTCACTAACCCCCTGCGTTAGGTTTACGAAATGCAATTTCTACTTTCTTCCCAAAATTTCCAAATCGCACTGTTTCTTCTCACGCCACAATCACGTGTTTGTCAGTTTTTCTTTGCACGGTTTTTAGTTTGGGACTTATTTTCAATGCGAGAAAGTTCCTATTTTTAAATGAAATATTATGGATCGAAAACCAAAAGAGACATAAGCATCTGAAAGTATTGCAAAATCAGTGGTTTTTGGTCAAGTAAATGTGCTCTTCGAGAAAATGAACGGCAGCAATATGTGTTCTGATTTTGCAGGCTGAGGAAACCGAGCCGGTAACAGATTTGTGAACCCCGTGTATTGAACTACGGTGGCGTATTTGGGGGTGTTGATTGGTATAAACTGGAACTGCTTGCACTTGGTTGGAACTTTTCTATTCATATCGTATGATTTTTGACTGGAGTTGAGATTGGCCTCAGAGATAACTCACCAGTGCACAAATCCAGCTGCATTTGAACGTTGAAGTATGAGAGCCTAATCTCGACTTTTATGAGACCGGTGTTTTTGTGAACAAAGAAGTTGCGGTAGACTAGTGGATAGGAATTTAACTTGCGATGACAACAACAAGTTATTCCGGTGATCCTAAACATGAGGGAACAACCAATCGGGCTCATTTTGTTGGAAAACAAAAGTCTGTCTGATCGCAACAGCTTGGGTCAAATGTAGTCGGCATTTCCTTTATACTCGATAACTCGAAGTAAGTTATTATGAATTTGAGTATATTTGTGTAGTTCACTTTCTGACTTTGAGTGAACATTAACGCAGGCGATATATATTTTCATATCAAACCTTACTGCCCACTGTATTCCACCAACTATAACGCAAACCAGTAGCATGAGAATATACTCACAGGTGTGCGCATTGTCGTTAGAGGTCACTGTCAATTATGTGCGTAAGGGATATTCACTGACCAGGGACACAACGGATCATGGAATTCTACAATCATCCAACCTTAAATAAAGTTCCGAATTCTAACTAAAAGTGTCAATCTACAAAACTCACCACTCAGTGGCCAACATATCGCTTAACAGATTCGACTATTTCGCTGATTTAGCTTGATAAGTTACAACCTATAGGCCACTGACTAAATATAACATGAAAGACTATATATTTGCAACGCGCTCGGATAGTCTGAACACTAGTCACCCGCAAATGCAGTCGGGCTTTTCGTAGCATGAACCGACTGTGTCCAGTCCATGGCCAGCGGATAAGTTGTGAGCATCGGTGTTTCAAGAAGGCCTGACAAGATTTCAACTCACATACACGCCAAAAACATGTGATACTGGCATGTACCAAAAATAAGTCAAACGTGATTCTGAGGTTTCCTATTATTCGGAGTTGGTTGCAACGCTTGCGAGACGGCGAAAACCACGATCATTTGTGGGTGACGCCAAACTGTATATCCTGCGAATTCTGGAAACACCTGGCACTCAGACGCAAAGTTTTATCTCAAGATTGCTCCTAATTATTTTTCAGTAACTTTTAACTGATTTTTGTCGATTGATGAACTGAATCACAGAGAACAGAGTATTCCTACTTTGGATTCAATCACAGAAAGTTAATTGCATTCTCGAAGGAGTGGCGGTGATTTCGTATAACAATCCATTTTGTAACCATCACCTATAGTACGTTTAAGACCGCCGGAAAAGTTCACTTTCAGTTGTTAAAAAAGTTATCCTGAGTTTTGTTGTCCGGGTACATGTAACTGTTATTCAGTTTTGTGAAGCCACACAGGTCACAAACATCATTTACCTGAATAAGTTACCAACGGACACAGTGAATGGCGGGTCAGAGAGAGTCTTATCCACGCGAAAGACTAGCGATTTCCCAATTACTTTCATTTTGGATGAGACAGAGGGACTAGTGGGTGACCGAGTCCAAATATGAAATTTCCGAGCTCCTGGTATGGCTTCGTAGCTCAGCTGGTAGAGCGCTTGCCGCGTTGAGGTATGCTGTGTCTGTCGCTGGTTCGACTCCAGCCGAAGCCCTGACATTTCACAGTTGGGTCTCATCCAAAATCACAAATCTGTCACACTACTCATTAGTAATACTTTCATTTTGTTAGTTTGAGGTAGTTTGTGACGAAGACCCCGCGGAACACTTAATACATTGAACAGTTTTGCCTAAAATTACTACCCCATGATAAGCAGCAGAAGCAATTATCAAAGTGATATTGGAAGCACTGTTGATCAGCCGTCGACGATCGGTTCTATACCTGATTTTTAGTGTTCGCTTCCCATGGACTTAGTTATGGGTAGCATTCATGATCCAATCTAATTTTCGCCTCGTCCTATCGTTATTCGAACTTTACCGCTAAATAACGTACGCACAATGGCTTTGTACTGTAATTTGTGCCTTCCGACTATTTTTTTCGAATTGCTCAAACGGACTTAGTGTTTTAAATAATGGACCATGCGATAAGCTTAGCAACAATCAGTTGACGATTATCTTGGAAATGATGGAATACTGATTAACCTGAACAAAATCCACATTCATCCTGATTTCGAAAAACCCGCGTTTTAGTACTCGTAGATTTACATTCTACATAACACCTCATGCTGTGCATTGCTTGTTTCTCATTATAACATGCATACCAGATTTAATATTATGCTTCTAGAAATTCATTAAATTAAATAATCAGAAAATAATCTAATACATAATCACATACCAAGTGCGTGGTTATTAATTCTGCAAAAAGTTCAAACATCGATCAGTTTAACAACAAGTGTAGCCCAAGTCGATGGGTTCATTAACTAACATTTAAACCGATTAAGGCGGAAGATATTAAAAGTCAGTAGTAAAGAAGAACAAATGGCTATGCAGAACAAATCACAGAACTGGATGAGACATCCTAACAACTCAACTCAGCAAGTCAGAAGAGCCAGTTTAGGAAACCTCACTGACTAAAGCCGATTTATTTATGCCGCTATCAGTAAAGACATTTCATGGTTTTGTCTGTTTTGCACACCATGGAGCACCTCGACATGAAAATATTGGTGACTGGGTTGCCATTTTAAATGGAGCACCTGCTATACTCAGTTAAACTGGATGGCTGGAAAGACGCTGGTCCGTATACCACCACGCGTTGGATTGGTTAGTCTATAATCATGTTGAGGAAAACGTGTTCCGTATACAATACACTGTGATTTGTGGATCCATGGAAGACTTAAAAATAACATCGGTTGAGAACTGAAAAGTCGAAACGCAACCCATTTTATCCGCTGAAGAGAGACAGGACAGCTATGTCGTGACATTCCGTGACAAAACGTGGAGGATTTTCAAGCTTGTTTTCGCCAGAAGTCTGCATGCTAAGTTTGCCATACATTTGTGACTACCTCCGGGGACTAATTAATGGCGGGTTGGTTTCTCTTATCTGTTCACCGGTATATTTCATAGTTACCTCACTTTATTGGACAAAACCTTAAACATTTTGTGGATTACAACGAAGAGCTAATCGATAGAAATCGGAGAGGCCTTGAAGCACTCTCACAGAGTACAAGTTTGCTCGTACGAATAGTTAATTTTTCGATCACCATTTCGAGATAATCTTCTGGTGGCCTGTGTTATGTACATATGAACAATTGAATGTTCTCTGGTCTATCAACAAATATGTAAGAAGGCAGATAACTTTAATCAAACTTCAGTTCGTCCGCTGCGTATATAAAGTATGCATTCAAATGCAATCTGCGTGCTAAAATATAGGTCGTGTAACTTTCACGCTAGTACCAACTAAAATTTAGTGAGTTAAACAGTATTGCTTTGAGAGAACTAAGATGGATTGCATGAGAGCTTTCCGGAGGAGTGTTGGTCAATGATTCTCTTCCCGTTTTTCCCACATAATCACCTAGCAGCACTCCCCAACTAACTTCCCAGGTCAACGAGGTGAGATACGTTGCAAGCACGTTTGGTGAACCAAATTCTCAAACTATTATGTCTTCATTTACAATAACAACAGTACATTTCCAAAGCCCTCCACAGTTAAAGACTGATTCGTGTTAGACTAATATAAACGCCATTGAGCCAGTAGATGCACAAGAAAGAATCTCACATTATTTATCATTATATCATATTGGTTGGCAAATGTTCACCGATTCAATTCCTTCAGTATATCCAGTAAAGAGCTAGATTATGTGGAAACCGACAAGCCTTCATGCAAAATTTTATCATCGCAACGACAGTCTTTTAGGATTTGATGAATACTCACGCAGAAAGGAGCGTGAAACTTGCCCTGCTACGTGCCTTCTCATCAGCATCGCAGGAGTTCCTTCCATGAGTTATGGGAAACGGTACTTGTTATCGTTTCATGAATGCACACCATTTCCACCAATGGCGTAGGAAACATCTTAATCAAAATCAAGTAAGACGGACCAAGAGTTTGGGAATCAGCCCCGTGTTACACTGATGTAAGTTTTGCGTTTCCATGTTACTTTTGCCGCTCCCAGCATGCACCTTCCATGGTTGATGTGGTAGTGAAGACTAGAACTATTCCAGGAAATCTTTGCTGTTATGATACCGAGCTGTGCACGTTCTTACGGATGGACTATACACAACGTTCTACCCAATGCTAGACCAGAGACAAATAAATAGAGAGAATCGGCTGCTCATGCACACTCTCACAAGTCACACTAAACTTTGAAATGAGTGTAAGGTGTAGACATTTAGCGAGGCGGTAAACAAAAACCAGAGTTCGCCTTGTAACATAAAATTGATGTGTACTTTTGCTGAAAGATGCGGTATTTCGTGTTACGTGAACGTAGCTTATTACTGGGTGCACTTTCTGTCGGTAAGCAGGCAATAATGATTTATTGTTGCCTGTCTAGTCTGGGATGGGAAAGGGACTACCCGAAAACACAAACACCTGCTTTCAATGAACAGTAGTTTAAGAAACTTTCACTCCAAAGCAGTCATGGATAGATCGCTTGCGGCAAATTCTTTTCAGCTTAAAGGCTCTATGCTTCTAACTAATGCTACGGTCAACATTTGTCCAACAATTCAAATTTATCACTTGCTGACCACTGACGGTTGTTTTAAAAAAAAGAATATATGAAACACAATATAGTTTTTTTCATTTATCTCGTGTTGTCTGTTTGTCAAGGACGTTTTTGTTAACCAGTGCTGTCACATCATTTCTCGTGGGTATTAACAGCCAGTTCTTGTTAGCCCAAATACTGAGCCCAACAATCTCAACATTTCGTGCACATCAGTTGATTCTCCATTCCTTCCAACATCACTTCAGTTTTTTATTAACTGTGACACGAAGTGGTCAGTGTTGCTGCGCACATACACACAAAACTTCATTAAAATCCTGACGACCCAGTTCCCCAGAAAAATCACAAAAAGAAAGAAAACGTTAAAGAGTTGAGAGCAATTAGTACTGCTAATAGAAGTGCGGCAGAACAACAAACACAGTTTACAAGTTAGGTTCATTCACCTGAATACATATCTACAGTGTACAACTAGCAATACTCATTACTAAATACGTACTGCAGTCTACAGATTTGCGTGAAATAAATTACAAAAATTTAAACGGAAATAAGTATGTACAAGTAGCTAAATAAATTCACTGAAAAAGCGGTTTAATATTAATAAAAATGCACATTACCTACGTATTTGTGTTAGGTATTTGGAAAGCTTGCCCTAGATTCATTTGACGTCGGCAGAGAAACAAACATCTTGCAACTGATGGTCCACACTAATTCTGTCAATTCGTGGTGTGCGTTCACGATTGCTGCTTACATGAACTGGTGAAATGATTGAGGACACGACACTGAGACGTGATGCGCAATCAATTTTGGCAATTACCACTTACTGCTGAAAAAACAGTTCCAACTTTTCCTACTTGCAGTCGCCCTTGCAAACTGCTGCACAGCGTTTTGCATGCAAATATACCAGAGTCATAGTCATTTTTGTTTTGCCTAATTTCAACGCGTGGACGCTCACACAACAGTAGAACTTGAATTGCTACTAGTCGGAGTAACGCATACAGGTGGCTTGCCGCTGACGTTTCCACTCAACTCGACTTTCCATACGTTTCTTAACCGCAAACTTAGTGAACTCATCGCGGCGATGACGATGTGAACCGAGTATGTTCTCCAGTTAAGGAATTGTTGCACAGCTTTACGTCGACCTGACTCACTGACGCTCCAGGATGCCTCATTCATCCTCGAATCATACGGTGGATCAAATATCAAAATCGGATGATTTGCCGCAAAGAAATATGTGATGGAGGTCATTTCTGCCTGTCAGTCAAGTCTGACGACTGAGGCTGATATTTCGACTAACTGTATATATTTAGTGCAGAAAAGCATGTTCAATAAATTTCGTGGAATAATTCTCCTGTGTCGATCGAATTCATATGAGTTCCACCAAAGTAATTATTCACGAAATTAGGTTTACTCACTCAACACGAGGTAAATGAAACCTAATTAATCACCCACGAGGCCTTCGAATCAGGCGGACGTTATTAATTTCAGTTTACTGTTATTCTCAGAGAACTGTGTGGAAAAAATTACCGTTGAGCTATCTACTGCTTTACAATGTTAGGAGGACCACCAGCAAACTAATGAGCAACAGCAAAGTAACGGCAAATTTTATGTTCGTCGGGCGAAAATCATACCGATAAACCAACAAAACTATGTGAACTATAAAGATGTGACAGATAAGATGTACTTACTGGATTTTACACGAAAAACACGTAACTGTTGCGGTTTGGGGAACAGTTTAATGGAAAAATAATTTTAAGTTTAACTGGAAGACGGTGTTATGTTCGAATAAATGAACGTCTCAAAGTTAAGCACATGTTTTTAACACCGCTTTGGTTTGCTGATTTTCAAAATAGACATCAGATGTTGTAACCTTTACGGACCACTGTGTTCTTTCACTACTTGTGAGAGATGCAAATTCGATGGCTAGTTTTTTTTAGTAAAAGTGCTGCTTTCAGTTTCTTAATCCGAGAAGCATTATGTCAAGCGTCAGAGAGTCACTGGGCTCAACTGAAGCCACTTAACATGCTGGGTGAATAACTAACAGATGTAAAACAATTCATTTTGGTCACTCTGTGAGCCATGCGCAAGTGTTTTCTCAGATATATCAGTCATGCGTTGTATCACTGGCAACAACAGAAGTGCCTAACATTCTTGCCAGTGTTTTCAGTTCTATGGCAAACCAAATGTCTCAATCAGCAGTTTGTGTATATGTGGTGCTTTCAGGGAATATCGATCAACATTTCTTCCGTGAATGGGAACAAAAGAGGGTCCCAGCTACGCAACAATAGGCCGAATAAGTTGACCGGCCGAACAAGCTGATCTGCTTTCAGTATGGGTGTGGTTGGCTTTCTGATCTCACTTTCTGTCATCCTCGCCTGTTGCGGAACCGCGTTAATAAGTCAACAACCACATGGGCATACGATCATCTCTTCTCTGCAGCTCACACACATCTGTTTCGTCAAAAAAGAACTCATTGCACAAACAAGTGACTTGGTAGACTACTTTCAAGACGGAGCGTTTTAGTAAGATACGATTGTGAATGAGTTAAACAGCACTGCGAATCAATAGTGGTGACCGCAATTCAGCCACAGGTTTTTAAAAAGTTAAGGTATTACGTAATTTTTGGACTTACGTAAAGTACGATACCGCCACTCACGTAAAGTAGTCTCAACATTATCTGTTTTTTTTTTAAATTGTACACGAATAGATTTTGCTGGACCCTCTACTGATATGAACATACGCAAACTTCTCTAGATACCCATTTGTGAACAGACGCCAGTGAAAATCAGCCGGAGCTACATGCAATAATCTTCTTACCAAGCTAATTTTATATGGACTAGATAGAAACGACAGCAGTTGCAAGTACAGACTGCTTCAGTTAAAATGTCACACAGTTTGGCAACCTGAATAGTAACAGTAAAATGAAAATATTTCCTCAACAGAGTTGGGAAACGTACACAGGCACTCGATAGCTGTGCTTTGATCATTTATTTAGAACTGATCGTGTGGAATTGGGCCTAATTAACTACTCATTACCAAACTGTCAAGCTTACGGCGTATGCCTTCAACAACATTACGGGCATTTTCCGTGCACAACAGCATAATTTCCGCGGATTAATCGAGAACGATTTACAAAGTTGAATTCACGCCGCACACAATCTCACGCGAAGAATGTTCCGTTGCTGAAATTGCTTGTGAATGAATAGTGGAATTCAACGACACAGATTATACTTCCATAATGTTAATGCCAGTTGTAAAAAGTCATTGTCACAATGAGGATTAGGCATTTGGTAGATAAAGCTGAGAGCGTATATGAGGCATCCAACAAGTTTGTAACAAGTGAATATTGGCGTGCATAGAGTCAATCTTAGTAGTTCGTCATGGTGTGGTGTGGTGGTCAGGCTTGCGTGCTGTTTTGATCCGGAGGGTTGTGCTGATTGTGACTGCGGTCCTTGCGGGTTCAACCTTGTCAGATTGGCCGATGGGGAGCAGCCAGACCAAGAGCAAATGAATGTGCGTGAGTGGCTGTAGTCTTTTATACATTCATTTCTCCGGCTTTGTTGATGTAATGCATGATGAATGTTCTGAGTGGCTTTTCATAGTCCAATGAGAACCTCGCTTTTCACTCTTATTCTCTCTGAGATGCACTAACCTGCACTCCTATATTGCAACGCTTTTTGTATTACACTCCAAAAATCTTTCTTCTCAGTGTAGATCTCGTCATTGCAGCCTCTCTCTGTTTAGTTTCCGAGAGATAGGGGTTTCCTTTCCTTATTAGCCAATCAAGTAGCTAACCAGCATCGGCCGGCTGGACACAAAGGCCCCACTGGCACACCTCCCAGTCTTATTCCTTCGGGTTTACACTGGATATGTGGTGTGTTGGTGGAACCGCAATTGGTGCAGCGCAAGCCAATTGCAGTGATGGCTAAGCGCAGGAGTCCTTTGGCTTCGGTCACTGTGACAGGCTAATCCGAATCGGATGGGGCCAACCATGGTTTCGGAATTAGTCCCTACACTAGTAAGCAGTCTCCCGCCCACCTTATTTGTCTGTCTTGAGCTCATTGGATATGTTCACGTGCAACTCTTTAAACAGATAATTAACGGGTGACTGTGCAGTTAGTAAAGTATGGTCATTGACGCTATTATGCAAATTTACTTCCAACGGAATGACACGCAGAGTAGGCAGGGAGTTTACATCCCTTAAAACTTTATATCTCAAAACAGTCAACTGCTCACGAATTTTCAAACATCTACTGAGTTACTGAGAGCAAAATATTATTTGGGAATGCAAACTAGAAACAAGCTGTCAATTTTAATGTGCAGGGAACTGAACAAACACAGAACTTAAGTTGAAGGAGAGGTATTGCATGAAAATACATGATAATCAGCGGATTTTACGGGTTCAACAAAATGAACTAAGCAAAGACAAACAGGAAAAATTGCCGTTAGCAATGTAAACCACGGGGAACTGAACAGGTGATATATTATTATAATATCATTCATGCGCAACTAACCAATATAAGTGCAATTCACTTAACCCGGTAGTGAACCAACAAAATCCGAAACTTTTGGAGCAAATAATATTCAGGTATCATCTGTTGTCAGTGTATTCCGTAGTATTCAGAGTTAGGATAACATCAAGTTTACCACAGAAAGGAAGGCAGCGACAGATATTTGGCGTGGTGGGGGTGATCTCACCTAGCCCTCTTCACACTTTAAAAGTGTCACATGGTTAGACCACAAAACTCTTTAGGCCGGAAAATTTCCGGGTGATTGGCAAAGTGAATTTTTCTTGTGGATTTGCTCAAATCGTTAAAATTTCTCCTCATGCAGTTCACTTAAGTCTAATTTAATTGGCGAATATAATTTAGACCACAAGCTATTCAATTCTGTGGACATCAGTCAGATTACCTACTTACTACCTCCAATACCAAAACGACTTACTCAGATGATATATATATATATATAGGGCTGATAGTTGGTCGAAGAAGCCAGAAATTAAAAGGTTTGTTGCGAGTTATACGTGATATCGTAAATTTTGCCCCCTGACTTGATCATATAAGTTACCCGAGAGATGAAGCAAAGCAACTTCGCAGTAAAAAAATTAGTGGAAAATTTATTTTGTATTTTATTTTGTGCAGCATATTTATCCGGGCCATTTCGCTGCATCTCAAATACACGTTGCAATGTGGTGGTTTACACGGTAAGGTTCATTGGGCATTGCAACCACAGCAACCACACACACACACATGTTCACTCAAATGCACATGAAATACCAGGGCAATATTGTACTGATTAGGAGGTTTTTCCGTAACTGCCACCACCTCCGCTAACTAGAAAAGCCTTCTAATTTTGGCTACTCAAAGTGTCAAAATGGTCTTCGTCGTGGTTAATTAAGGTCGACTTATCAGCTGCTGTCTAGTGACCAGTGATGCCGATTCATTGTAACTTGTCATATTCTGACTAGAACCCGAAATTCTTGTATTCGTGATTGTTTAGCACAGTAAATTAGAAAATGTTCGTTAATCTGAGTGCATAACTGCCGCTCTTTTTTGTTAGGCACTCACTTGGGAATTCACAAACTATGTGGGATTTGAAATTAGGCCGTAACGATGTTTTCAGTGGTTGTGTTGGAACCGGGGTGGTGGTGTACAGTATGACTAGTTGGACTGCGAGGAACATGCGTCCCAATGACTGCTGACGGACAGCCATTTTCTTTCAGCGTCATTCTCAACATCTCTTTGGTCATGTTTCATCTCGGAAGGCTCCGTCTTGCACGACACACCAAAGTTTTCAATAAACCACCACTGTACGCAGTCAGCACAAAACCCTAAAGTCCAGGTACCGCTCCTTATACTTGTGGTCTCTACATCATTAGGGAGTCGTTGGTTCGACTCTTCCTGAAACTGCTCCAAAAGACCAGAGTCTCAACATTCCTGCGTTGAGTAGAAAAGCTAATATATGATTCTGATGATTCACTGAGTCGAGCGTATTTGTTGCAACATATCTGGTGTCGCCAAATAGTAGGATGTTGTTGGCATGAAGACGGTAGGAATGACCTGGATGGCTGACACCTGTGTGAACTACTCCGTGTGGGCCATTAACGGACAGCTGGAATTGCCCATGAGGATACCACATATTTGTTTAGCCACTTCCCCAAATGTAGAACATTGAGCTCGCTGTTCACAGCAATAGAAGCTCCCACTCAGCCTATGTTCAACTGAAGTGAGTCAATATTCTGCAAAGTATGTCGACTGTACGCACCAACATAGCATTTTTGAACAGAAAGGCTTTGTCATATTGGTCATTTGTCAGTTGAGTACGTCGATTATATCAGCACTTGTTGTTCTGGTAACGCTTTCACTTCCCTGTAAGCAGGTCGTTCAAGCTCGACGGCATAGTCTACTCAGCTGTTCTGAAGGAAGTTGGCTGTGTCGCTTACTAGTGGTTGCATTCATATTAGATAGACAGCCTTTTTCCAGTTGATTCTTCACTTTTATCGGATCATTGCTCAAAAATGCAGCAGTTTGGTTCGGTGTCAAGATTTTAGGTGTCCAAGGTCGGCTATCCTGGCCTCAAACCGACAGCGAGAGTCTTCTGGTACCTGGCGTAGTTGTGAGACCTGGTCAAACAAAAGCTCAAAGTGGACTTGTAACTTGACGCTTTTATCCCTCCACGGGGTACACGAATTCCAAACCACATAACAGTGCTTCTAAATGAACAGTAATGAGCAGTTGTAAATTTTGTTGTTTGTCTTTCCAAAGTCCGTTGAACTTCATTGTGTAAACAGGTAGTGAAATGCACTGGAGAGATACATCAAGCAGAAGGGTATTTTTGACCTCTTCGTTCAAACTCGAAATTATCAAGAGTGAATTTTGTGCAATCACTATGGCAGACTTTGGCTTGATAGAATGGTATTCTGCTATGCTTAAAAATTAATCAATCCTCACAAAAAATCGCAGATAAACCGATGGTGCCTCCATCTATGGCATGCAAACCTATGACTAAAGGTGGTGTTTTGGCAAGGTACAATGTAAGACAATAAGAACTTCATATGTGAACTCAAGTATTTGCAGCAAGTGTCGTCTTCTATCGAATTTTGACTAAAAACATCTCATTTTCTCGGAAGCATTTAACACAAAAAGCAGAGATTGAAAATGTTTCACTGCAAGGCGAAGATGACGGTCAAAAATCATAGACATTTCTCCACTAACTGTTAAGTGTGGTGCCATGTATTTCATGTGTAAACTTTCCCCGAAAAATCCGCACACGTTTACAATTTTGTTTATACTTGCGGTTTCAGCCACGGTTTGTTTTGCCATCCTATGTGTAAAATGTGTTTTTATTGAAAGTATGAATAAGTTTTAGCAAAAACTAGAAACTTTCTGACATACTTTTCCCTTGAAGATGGCCAGAAGATTGGGTGCTACAACCTACAAGCCACTGGGAAATTAGATGTGCTTTTATTTTACTCCGTCACTAAATAACCCACAAAAACTGCAGTTTGATGGTGCGTTACTTACGCTAGCAGCTTAACTATCAGGGTGAAATTTTCAGCCAGCTTCCGGGGAAAGAGCGCTAGGCTTGAAATGTCACGATTCCTCATTAGTGGAGAAAAAGAGACTGATAAAACTGCGCGGAATAAAGGTGTTTGGTCCCCCACATTGGTCGAAATTGATCTTAACTGCAAATGGCCTCCAAGTTTCTAGTGAAAGCGTAAGAACATTAACAGTGGAACAAGGAAGATTGTGAGACAAGTTCATGACGCACGAAAAACCAATATATGATAGTAAATAGATATGAACTTCTGTGCATGGTAAAACGTCGTCGCCGTTGAAACGAGAACGATGCTAGGAACTACAATGCATCCTTTCGATTACTGTAAACAGATGAGGAGTGAGTAACTATGTAACGATATATGTAAGGTTGGTGGGTGTAGAAAAGCTTCAAAAATGCATGCACGTCTGGTGCCAGCAACTTTCCGCGGTTGTGTTAAGTACTTCGGGCACCTCACTGCACGAAACAAGTGAGCAAGTAGCAAGAAAATAACCACATACGGAGCGCAATGACATTCCGTTTTCAGATATCAACAGGCTCTCAAACAGTCCACGTGTAAAAATATTTTGGATAGAATTTGACAGTTGAGAATATTTTGAAAAGGAGCACGTTTCTACTTTGTAATACAGCGTGTCGCTATTGAGGTTTGTTCGTCAGGTAGTAGAGTGTCTGTGATTAATTTAATCAAATCACCCAGAAATAAAAGGGTGGAAAAAAAGATGTTTTCAGCTAACAAGTAGCAGCTGAGATCTAAGTGTAGATGAGAACGTGCAATTTCTTCAGAACGTTAGGCCACTGGGCTGTGCTGTACACACAGTTTGACCAGTCACGCGTCTGCTACGTGTACAGGACAGTTAACGTCAACCACCTGGCTGACTTTATGAGAGTGAGGCTAATGTCACCAATATTACTGGTATTGCAAAACATGAGAACCAATTTTTTTTGTAGTATTCTTATCAAGGTTATTAATTCAGAACAACCGCACTTGGGCACATGTTTTTCACCAGTTTGGTCGCCTCATTTAGTGTGCAATTTACTTGGGGGAATTTTTGAAAACTATAAATAGAAGATGGGTACAAATGGTGTAGACTGAACAAAAATGAAAACAGTTTCAGCTGTTTTGATAACGAACTTGATAACTCTTCTAACACGGTTTTGAAAGGTTTTGTTTCCACCTGTGAGTAGTAACAGGTATAATTGCGCTTGTATATGGTCTATCCTCTCTCTTAATTCTAATTCCTGTGGGTAATTGGTGGAATTTTTTATTTGTGCTGAAATATCAACAGTTATGGTTGGCAATAACAAGAAGATAGACGGCAATGGAATTGTTTTGTAGTCGACAAAAATGGGGCCGACAGTCCTTGGTCATTGTTGGTTATCTCGGCAGTTATCCGCAACTCTGATCTTTCGCTCTGGAAACCAGTCCTTGAAAGTGGCTGTAAAAAGTGACCATAAAACCATGAAGCTCATTAAATCACAGCAGATCACATAGGTAGAAATGAAAACATTTTGTAAAGTTCCATCTTGTCCGCAGTGCCACCATCACCCATTTACTGTCTAATGTTCCTTACCTTGTAAATTTTAATAGATCACACTGGTACTAACACATCACAGCGGTCAATGATGGAAAAAATCGCAGCTCATGTGACCCAACAAGCATTAAAATTTAATCTGGTTTATGATTTTAAATCGGTCTTTGGTTCGTGGGGTTTGTACATAAGTTTTGCTATGATTTTTACTGTTTTTCTCTGCTGCAGATATGGGCCTCATGTCTGTTGGTCCTGATGATCGCCTCGGTCATGTGTTATTGCCTGTCAACCCATGAAGTGTTCCGCATGCCGTCTACTGTACTGCATTCCCTACAAAGAAAATCACTCGGTCAAACTCAACTTGCTAACGAACTTCCAACAAGTAATATCATGCTGAGATCTGATACACATGGTAGAACCGAACAGGAAGGTGTGCGAACAGCACTTGACGGGACTTTAGAATTGAAACTACAAAATAACACAACATCAATTCACACATCACCTAGTTCTAACGAAACTGAACAGTCCGCAATTTTAACTGTGTGCCATTTTGCCTGGTCAGAAACGAATCCCAAAATGGATAGAGATTGTTCTACAGAACCTGCCCGTGGTCTCGTACTAGCGGATATTGCGCTCAACTGTCTGTTCACTACGGAATTCATACTCAAAATTTTGTTAGCTCCCGATAAACCAAAGTTCCTATCCTCCATAGTGTCCATTTTGGACATAATAATTTTAAGCAGCTATTGGGTCTATATGGCTCTGTTTTATAGTTATTACTACATTCCGAAATCCAAGTTGACCTCGGATGAAGAGCTACATGAACAACTTTCTGGCTATCTCTGGTTAATGAACATTTTATCCATGACACAAGCAATGCGAATAACACGGATTTTCAAAATTTCAAAAATATCTCGTATATTGCGTGTGCTGATTTTGACTGTAAAAAAGAGTATACCAGAACTGGTTCTACTTGGATTTCTGCTGATGAATGGCATGTTTCTTTTTTCCTGCCTGATGTACATGGCTGAGTATCGTGTAAATGATACCTTTCCAAACATCCCCCAGTCATTTTGGTGGTCAATCATCACTCTGACTGCCGTCGGCTATGGAGATATGCATCCCAAAGGAGGAGCAGGCTATTTTGTTGGTTCTGTTACCGCTATTTGTGGCTGCATTGTAACCGGCTTGGCAATTCCCATCATTGGCAACAATTTCAACACGTATTACAAATATATGAAGAATCAGTTAATGGAGGACAAATATCTGAAAACGTTACGTAAGGACATGGAATCGACTGGACACTCTGGCAATAAAAGCGGGATTGGCGCAGCTGCAGACAAAAGTGGTTTGCCGCTACCTGGTAGGAAGCCGAGACAAAATATTCGACCCACCATTCGAGCACGAGCTGCACATAGAGGACTTCGACAAAAGTTAGATCGGGTGCTTCATCTGAACGCCGATTCTTTCCGACATTGTTTTACCGGTCGATCGAAAGTTAGTGCGAGAAACAGTGAAATGAATTTGCAAAGGTCCAATACGGAGTCGATGCAACCACTTACTGAAAATCAGCGGCCTTCCATCAACCTTGCCTCCCGGAGGTCTCTCATTGAAACAATAATCCAACGTGATCAAGATATCACCATGCGCAACATAACGAACACCTTTATTACCTCCAATCCATATGGGTTTGACGGCACAGACATAGAACCCAGACCCAGTTTAATACATCCGCTAGCCACAGACAACTTGCTAAATTCGCTCACACCATCCAGATTATCATTGTTAAACACTCCCCAAATCTGGGTGGATGGTGATGATGTTGAAGAGACAGTCTCCATCACGGGTGGTTTGTTCACTTTAACTGAGGTAACGGCTTCGACCGAAGACAAGGTGATGTTAGAAAACAATTTGGAACTAATGAACCACGTGCAACACATAAAATCCCGACAGTCCATGGGTAGGACAATGTCCCCAAGAAACTCCTATCAAGAAATCGATTTCATTCCGACATGGTCAAAACAAATGGATATGACAAGAGATCGACGACAATCGAAACCAAACAATCGATTCGGTCTACGAACTACGACCAACACGGAACAGTCGGAGAAAAAGAACAATAGTGTGCAGCCAACGCATGACTCTGACGCTGCACACAGATTCGTTGAAAAGCGAAAAAATTACGTGTAACCGTTTATGTTGACAGACGACCTACGACTATTTGTAACGTAACATCTTAGTCATGTTGGAACCTGAAATAGACTATACTTTATGCATACCGTAATACAGAGTGCTAAAAACATATTTTTGATGATAATTCCCTTTTATATGATGACGACAAAGACGGTTTGCATGCGAAATGCAAGCATCCGAAAGTAACCGCGTCTTGTTAGCATGGTAAAACGATGTGAACGGTCAAGTGTTATGTCTACAGTATGAGTAAAAACAACTGTAGATTTGTCAGTAATTGTTTGTACTTCATGTTGGTTTAGGTTAAGGTTCTGTTTTACAATAAAATGTCTTATCAGTATAAATTGTTAAACTATGGAGATGAAGACGTTATGTTTGACTCAGAGCACAACTTTCTGAATGATGGAAGTTCTGAGTCGGGTGTTTAGGGAGAATAGACAAAAATCTGATTGAGTTTCTAACTGACATATTTGAGTGGACTACTAACGCAGTGCAGCAAACTGCGTCCAGCATGTAATTAAACTGTAAGGATGTTTTCACCCAAATTCACTGAATTGCAAAACAGTTTATCAGATGTACGTAGCGGTGACATATTTGGCTGTTTTTCACATACAATATTTAGGCCGTAGTTTGCGAGTGAATTGCCTATGTTTCGTTTTCATGTACTTGCTATGTTACCCGTTACTTCTACACGCTGATTCCAGCTTTACCTTAAGCGGAAATTATATATATATAACATTAATACAACATAATAATATCTGGTCCAGCTATCTCAGATAATTAGTTGAGTTAGAGGTGAAGTATCATTCATATAAGCTACTCAGTCTCGGTTGCTCCAGTATTTTTCCCTGCGAAGTACACTAAGCAGAAGGCGAGAAAGGCCCAACAAACTGAAACGATAAATGGTGGTAGTTGTCTAGAATCCAATGTGAATTGGACCTGATTGTGCACGATAGAACCTTTCGTTTAGATGTGATCCTCGATGTTTAATGGTTTCGACCCTGACCCACAGTTAACGACCACTCAATGCCTGTATAATGTCTAAGGTGTTGAAGTTCATGGTTGTTATCCTAGTTCATGGGACTAACAAGTCCTTGAACATGAACATGTTGTGTTTTGATTCGGTACAATGAGTGGACGACTTTGTTTTGCAGTAAAGCTCGGACAAAGGGGTTAACGTGCCGATATGTTCGATGATCTGAAAGTATCTATAAAACGGATACGATGGTATAAGCAGAGAAACACGATTACGGTGCATCAGTTCACCTGACAGAAATGAAAAAATCAATGTAGGCTGGTAGTTCTTACACATTTCAACATTTAGCAAAACATTTCAACGTCGCGTTAACAAGGGTGCACAATTACACGATGACTAACGTTGGATGATTTGTCACTATTGCGAACCACCAAGAAAGCAACGTTTTTGGGGAGATCTAATCTACCGAAATGTTGAAGGTAAATGCGAATGTGGTGTCTTTACACCATTCGGTTGCATAAGAAGAATAGAGGGCCCCTATGCGAACGTTTAACCACATGAAGTATAGTATTGTGCCAATAAATAGCCACAATAATCTGTGGACCCGCCATGAAAACTAAGAGCTGAACTTCAAAAAATGATTTGCTTTGCATTGATTTGACTAAATCAGATAATCCTGGATGGTGCGATGTGGGACGCAAAGTGAATTTCATGGCAAGACCATGCATAGATGGCCGGCTAATGTGCTTTCTGCTTTGTTGCTGTGGTTTGCTTAGCCACGTCGCATCCAGCTGATTCACAAGTGTGTGAGATCGTGAACGCGCAGCCACACGATGTAAATAAACGCGTGTGGACCAAGCAGGTGGTTGTCTGGGCTTCGGTGGACGCGACCTTGGACTCTGGACGAATTTCGTAAGTGTGACCTTGACCAAAAATGGATGCGTTGTGACTTGCGTCCGGTTGTCTGGTTGACAGATGGACTACGCCCAATGTCACTGAGACGCTGCTCAAGCGACCAGAGTGTCCTCAACACTTCTTACTCAAGGTAGAGATGTGTCACCATGCAAAAACGGAAAGTTGTATAACACTGTGCAACGAAGAACATTCGATTTCATTGTGTTCATATTTAGTTCCATTGAATTCTTCAACGGAAAGCGTCCCCATCATGCTGCGCATTGCGTGGGCGGCCATTTGTGGACGCATGGACACCCGGCAGCCTTCTTCAACCTAGCAATCCAATTGCCACTACACAACGTATAGCTGATATGCATCAACATTGTTACTTGTCAGTATGTCTAACTGCCCCCCTGGTAGCCCACATACTATTTGCAAATCACAATGCTTTCTTTGTGAGGCAGCTCAATGAAGCGACAGCTGCTCGGAGTTAAATGCAGTGGAGGATGAGGCCCGCTATGAACATGGTGAGCAACGGAGGCTGTTTTTAAGCTCGAAACTTAACCGTCGTTCAAAGAAATGCAACTCAAGACTCTGTGTATTCGTAATCAATGTCTATAGTGTTAGTGCAAACCACCACCCACAAGGACCGGAGCAGTAAAGAAAACCGACACACAGATAGCCGAGTTTGAAGTTAATATACACCGTGCACTAATCTTGCTAGGTAAGTGCAAGATGCGCCTTTCCGTTCGATTCCCCTAAAGACTAATTTGTGCAAACAAACTACTTTGCTCATCATCACTTTATTGCGGACGGAAAGTGTTATCTGAATAAACAATCAGTATATTCCGTCATGTTCTGCCCGATTTAATGGATCTACAGCTACAGTTATAGACTGCGTTTGAATGTGGATCACATTAGGTTTACGGAGTAACATACGACCTGTAGCCAATTTGCTGCCCATACACTGTGTGCAAACTCTTGATGGCGCTAATTCATGACCCTGGACTGAATCATGGAATTCATTGTTGTACACGCAACTGCCGTTTTTATGGCAGGGAAAGGTCAATTTTGTTAAATCGGTGAGCTTCCTTAAACTCAAAGCATCTGTTTCGATCAAACATATCATTCCAATCTACGGCAACTTGTTTTTAAGTCATACTGTCAGATTAAGGAGTTTCACGGAGCTAGACATTAGTCAGAATAGATCTACGACCGCGGGGGTTTAAAGAACTGAACATATTTTTGTGCAGAAGGTGTAGTTTAGCATCAAGCTATGTGATGGCTATCAATAAATGTTCTCCAGCCGGCAGTCTTAAATTAGCTGTTGACGTCGTCCACTGTGAATTTTAAACTTTAAGTTAATTTACACTATCTGCAAAAACATAATACAACTGATCTCAGTTGTCGTATTCCCAAAGATTTTCCAGTCCGCCCTTTTCAAAAAAAACACTGCGCCCGAGTTTTGTTCTCACCGGAGCTGCTCAACAGTGCATATCCTTGCTACGACCGGGAGTTGAACTTCGGTCACGCTTTCACGGAGTAACCGTTTTGACCACTGCGACATTAGTCTTACATTAACCATGGGATAAATATCAAATCTGAACGCTCAACCACCTTTGCTTGTGAGCAATTATCAAGTTGCCCGATCATCTAGAGAAAAGGCACAATAACTATCCTGCTAACTCCAGCCAATAACCCCTCGACTAGGACTTCCACCCAAGTTAAACTGACAGATATCATCAAACTATCGGTCGGTGTTTTTGTTTACTTCTCTTCGAAATGAATCAACTGGAAAGTCTGTGGGAAGATGATAACTGCGAACAATTGTGAGTGATGTACAACCTGTGAATAGGCCAAAATCCCCTACTACTCATCAATAATGAAAAACATACCACTGGTGAAAATCTTATCGAAATTTTGAAAGCCACGTTCAGGATTTCACACCATACAAACGTTCAAACAAGATGTTTTGCTTGCCCAGATACGAGTCTATTTTGTAAAAAGCCATTTGCGTTGCACATTTTCTCACTAGAGTCACCCGTTTGTAACGATATGTGGAACGCATTCCAGAGTCTGCTGGCATTAACCCAGCACATCAGGTACAGTGATTTCAAAACGTCTATAACACAAAATTGCTGAGTGACTGAAAACAAAATTTAAAACCTTAATTTCCCCTGATCCGTTTGGCTACCAACAACAGAAGGTAGGCACATTACGAAATATCAACATTTTGTTTTCTGTTTTCAACAACTAACGTAAGACATTAGAACATCCAGAGCGTAGTAAAAACAGAAAAATTCAGCGGTTTGTTCTACATGAAAAAAGGATCGGCATCAACCCTGGGGCACAAAAACTACAAGAGTCAACATTGTATACTCAGAAGGGGCTGGACGGCAAGTTTCATTAATACTACCCAAGAGCAAACTTCAATATGCGTCTTCTGTCTCTATCGGAAGACAAAAATAAAAGTATTATCAAATGATCACTCCCCACACTTGACTGTATTCAAACAACCCCTGCAGTCAGTCATTTTTATAAAGAAGCACACAAGTGGAGCTCCATCGTCATCATAGCTTAACCTTAGAACAGCAGCAGAGTTTGGATTACAGCCGGGTCTTTCGTGAGACAACCAGTAGTTCGTCCGTATCATCACTGATATTCTTAAACTAACCAAAACCCATTAAGCATATTTTAAGTGTATTTCAACAAAACTAGTGGAATGACAACATCAAACGTATCCTTATACCACAAAAACGATCTTGATTATCTATTTGTGAAAACAGTCGGGCTGTTAGGCTGAATATCTACGTCACATCTGCACTGCCCGCTGATGAAGTTGTTATAATGGACTCCGCTAGGATATTTTAGGTTAAACTGACAGAAGCAGGCCGCTAAACTGGCATCGCAATTTGAACGTGGTTCTTTGAATTAATTGCTTTGTCTAAAGGGAAGGCGATTTCTTGAAGATTGAGGGGGATCGTTTGAGTATGCAGAATGCAAGGATGATTTCACCGTTAACACACCGTTAGTGGCTAGCGAAGTGTTCCAGTTCACGTGGTCCAACTGGACAGGTTACTAAAATGCATTGCATCTACTAACGAGAAAAATGTCGTTTACAAAGTACAGACATAAACTTTAAACATTCAGTGTTTAAGTGGAGAACATCCGAGAATTCGCAATAATCCCGGAATAACCTTACTCAAAGGCTCCACACTCTCAGGCGAATAGCCGAACCACCGAGATCACATTCTAATATTTCAGTGTTGATTCGAATGTCAGGTTTTGATCATTTGAAACACCTATTGCTTGGACCTCTCTCCAAGTAAAATATCCCGGTTTCATCACCGAGAAGGAATTTACTACGGGCAGAATGTTGTATACCTTTACTCTCAACCGAGTTAACCAAGGTACACTTCTCTCTGGTCCAGCTGCACACAACTTTCAGGACAATTTACAGCTTTTCTATTCCCGTTACATTTTCCACCGGGCGCTAGATTTGTGTCATTATCATCTGGTATCGGTCCAGAACAGACAAGACATGAGTATACTAGTGCGAATAGAATAGAAATCAGTGGTCCTGTTGATTTATTTCGATCCGCTGTGAGTGGCTATTGGTATTTTTGAACAAAGTTTGGCTTGTCGGATTCTAAGTTATTGAACCTTGAGATCGTTAAGATTGAGTCAACACCGATCCGACGCTCGCATCTGACTTGGACACATAATCCCAACGACTAAACACTGCTTGTCGACTATGAGGTTTGTGCGAATCAATAGGTCATAACCGAAAACCTTATGGCACACTTCAACGCCGAAGACACCAATCAGTAAATACACCGTTGATTCTGACATTGTGGATACTACGGAACCCTAAAATAGTTTTCGATTCGCATTACACATTTTTGTCAGACCGAGCTGATATTGATGTTTGTGGTTTTGTGTAAGTGCCTGTTCCGTGCCCAATCACTCAGCTTTATTTGACCTTTTCACTTAGAGTGAATATTTTGCTTAGTTGCAAAGCGGATGTTCCCGCTTGAATACTCTATGCTACCCGGTCGAGCAGCCGACGATTATAGAAATGCATGTGGAATGATTGGCCAAGGGGGGTGGAGGGTTTTTGTCAATTGTTTTTGGGCACACAGACAGGGGGCGTGCAGTCTGAGAGCAACAGCCTCGGCGGTTGATAACAATCGCATTCCGACAGCTCTCAAGCCGGCTTGACGAACTTTTTAGATGACTCGGAACGCTTCACCCGGATTTATTCGATGGTCAGTGTTGAACAAGTGGGAGCCGATTGCGCTGAAAATGAGCTTTAGCGAACCAGTGCGAAGCCATTCCGGTAGGTGTTCACAAATCCTCTCAGATAACCGCCTTATAGTCCTCTCAACATAACCTGTTTGACAACAACAGGTAAGAGAGTGGATACAGAAAGAGGAAGAGAACTTGGGCAAACTATTTTCAAGACGTGGCACCAGTACCGAGCAGGCGTCAAACGACACAATAAGTATCGTTGCAGAATAGGCAATCTCGACCGTGAATGAAAATCTGCGGCTAATTATCTAACTGTTAACCTCATCTCTGTATGAGAGACAGATGAAAACCGGCCTATTTCCGCTACCTAGACGGGTTCAAGTTTCATACCGGAATGTAGATTTTTATCTATAAGTCTCTCAGGGTATCCACTCCCGGTGAGACTTTCTCGAATATATATTTTATCATCCGGAGAGTGCCAGGTTTGCAAATCTTTTGCGCCCTGTTCAACGGAAAATGTACCAAATGTCTCATGTTATTGTATCGTGTCACCCACTGTTAAAACCCTGCAACTTTATGTTCGAAGCGAAAGAGACTCGTGGTCAGGAAAAATTGACGGATTGACGTGTAATCGCACCCAGCGTGTGGTTGCTGTCCAGACGCTCCCTGAGGAGGAGAGGAGGTCGTTCGAACACTACGTGCAGATAGGGGTGCAGAGGCAAGTGGACAACAAGAATAAAAAATGTGTAGTTCGAATTCAATCAAGCTGCAATCTGAGTTTTCAACAAAACCAGAACGGTGTTCCCATTTTTTCTTCTACAACGTTAAGCGGTACTATGATGGAGGCGCTATTACTAGGCCCAAAATTTGTCATCCGAAGTCTAGATGTAACCGCCAAGAGACAGGTTCAATTTGAAAAATTGCATGCGTAACAAAATGGACTATTTCCTTTGTCAAAATTTAATGCCGAACGCTGAAAGTCCACTCTTGTGAACACTTGCTACACTTATCTGAATAGCAAGGTGTCGGAGAACAGTTCATTGAAGCCTGAACACTTAGACGCTAAGATAGATTTGCAATCCAACCAGGAGGCCTGATGAAGGAGCTGGACTAGTTTTAATTAAAAAACGGACGACCTTGCGAAAATGTCATCGATTCTATCAGATAACTGAAGGTTTCAGGAAACAAAAAGTGATGGAGGTAAAACGACTGCAGTTCGACCGTATGAGACCTACGGGAACGCGCATTCCATGTTTATACGATATTCCTGAAGTTCACAAAGACAGAGTGCCGTTAAGACCGACCTTAGACATGTATAATTTGCCCTACCATGCCTCAGCAAAATGTCTAGCAGAGATATTAGAACCGATAAAATCAAGAGTAACTCCTTTTAGTCTAAAGGACACCTTCGATTTTGTGGATTCAATCGACTCGATGAATATTGAGAAAAACAAGATGTTGTCTTCGGATTTGATCTCTAATCACTAGTGTTCCATTGCCAAGAAACTGTTGGCCATCTCTGCACCTATATAGACAACAAATTGATATCGAAATTACAGGGGAAATTGGAAGGAACTCAGTGTTTTGCACCTAAAGAGTTCAATTTCAAGTTACTCGAAATTTTTATATGCAGAAGTATGGAGTAGCAACGGGTTCACCTCTAGGTCCGCTGCCCATTAAGTAACACGGCCTAATGCGTATTGATTGCGCTTAGTTTGTCGTGACTGACTTGTATGCAGCTGTGCGGGTGTCGATAACTTTCGAAGTGACGTCTTTCACCAAATATTTGGCTCAAAAGCCTGTACTAAAAGGCAGCGGGTGGGTGGCAGTGTACCAAAAATTGTATGTTTTGCGGAAAGAGATGTAAACCATCTTCCAGCCCCCAACCTGGAGGACCAGGAGATTGTAGTTTGTCAGGCCTCTACGTATTGGCCTATCTGGTGTGAGTAACTCTGTCTAGTTTAGTCCAAATGTCGTCGAGATGCACAGGCCGTCACCTCACGGCAAGGTCCAGTCGCACCGTGAAGTACGGGAAGCAAATCAGAAAGTAAAATCTCAGTGTGGCAGACTTGTCAAATGCAAACAAGATGAGCACCAAGCGTAGACGTGTGATCAGTAGACGATACCGGCAGCATCGACAATAATGGTGAGTATGCGGCGATGGATCAAACCATAATAGTTTCCATATATGAATGCTTCGACTGTCAGCAAGCGCGCTCAGTAACTCTGAACATTGACTGTGCCCACGGTTATTCAAGGAGGAAACTCAAGCTGAGGTTGCACACGTTCTAAATACGTCTCCAGAAACAGACGTAAGTTATCCTTAACGGACTGCTCTTACCCACGTCTGCAATCAGTCCAGCCACGGGATCTCATAAAGATGCCTCTAAACGAAAAGGTCGCCCACCTGAAGGAGTTGGTTCAGTCTGAGAATAAAAGATCCCACTACATACCTTAAGTCCTCTCTGTCTACGTCTTGCAACTCAGACTACTGCTGCAGCCATTTTTCATTATATCAGCCTCATGATAATTATCGATGGAAGTGACAGAATGGTGATTGGGAACAGTCATCAAAATTCCACATACTTGACAATCATCCGAATCCATCTGATTTTTCTCTGTTTGTTGGAAGCAATTCAACAACTGGTATTTGAAACCTGACTGACAACGCAGACTCTCCTGGCTGTGATACTTCGAACCAGACGAAATCGATTACCGTCGTTTTCATCGTGATGGCGATCATGGATTTTGGAAGCGAGTAAAACGGTACTGTGTAACTTCCTTCCAAAGTCCATCAAACATCAACTATTTGGTTGTTAAATCATGCATTTTAGGTGACGGTCCCTTTATTAACAAGATGGTCAAGTGTTACTGGTAACTTGGAATTGATATTCTCAAATAACCAGTTTGGTTTGTATAGATATGCTGGTGACATCTATTTTTGAAAATGTGCACCAGGTTAGTAGAAGTAAACTCGCATACTATCGGCGCGGACTTTCTGCAAGCAAACCTCTTGTATCCGATGATGTCTATGTGTATTTCCGCTGAGTGGCGTCATATGTGTTTGTGTCATATGGGCAAGATAATTGTTCAAGTAGGAACGTACTGATAAGTTTCAAAAACACAGCAGCAACGTTAAGCCTCCTAAATTTGCTCTGTATCTGAGTGAAACCCAAATGGGCTTTGACCAGGTAATTTGCTTATCACATACTTACCGACCGATGGCACAATGTTTTATGTGCTCACATTTTATCGTTTCTTCGAATGGTAACATCGGATTACAACAAATTTGGGGAAGTTACAAAACTTTCCATCAAACAGTTGACACAATTTGGAATCTTGCAAGAGTGTAACTATTTTCTCGTCTTATCGAAATCTCTCGGCAGTTAACCCTAACGGAACACCCAACCAGAAGCAAGCTACCTTTCTGATAATATACTTTTGTTGCTGCTAGAATACAGCCGAACATTATTTTTCATTGTTTACTTTTTGGTGAGGTTTCTCACACACAGTTTACCCATTAGACCAATTTAATTGACCCACTTCTTTTGGGTGATTATCCTTCTATGCTTTATGGAGAGCCTGCTGGAAAGAGGCTATACTCTGCGTACATTAGGCAACTATCCACTGTCAATGCAAAAACGTCAATTCTACAGTTGACTAGGGACCTTCCGCAAGATTGCGCGTACCACTGCCTGGTTACCTACCACACAACCGTTCCCTGTTTTCATAGACCCAGGTTTTCATGCTTCACATATTCTGTTCTGTGAGGAAGACTGTATTCCATGTTTGGCTGAGATGCGTGTATCTGAAGAAATTCCATTTATTATGTTGCTCTTCGACGGTGCACTCGTCCTGAACCGTTGTAATCAACAATTTCAACGTTAAGACTATCATTCTTATTCTAGAAAACACTGCAACACAACCCCAGAGAAACAAGCTTTACTTTAATCGCGGCAGATGAACACTGTTCGTTTGGCATATGTTATCTTATGTTTTCACAGGACATCCTCATTTCCTCTTTACTTTCGAAAATCCTCCTTCAGGCCCATTTTCTACTCTGTTCTCATTGCTCACCAGGATGTAGTGCTAGCCTCACTAACCTTCATATAACGCCAACATGCGACCTTATACCCCAAGACAAGTCTGAGGATAATGAACAGTTGTCGTCCACTGTAACTAAGCCTATTTCCCAGGGCAGCAGACAGCCCTGATGGAAAGGTCTCATCCGGTGCCCAGTATGTTGCCCATGAAATCCTCATAAATAAGCAAGAATCGAGCAGGGATCATACTCAGTGGTTAGAAGTATATGCTTGTACGTGTGCTCCGAGACAGATGAATTAAATGTACCAATAACCCATATGGCATTACGAGGGGTGTGCATGTAGTTTATGGTTTTTGTAAGTGGTTTTCTGCAGATATGATGCCGCTATTGGATAGTGCACACGTCATCGAGATTCCCACTAGACGGATTTTCATCAACTCACCTCAAAAAACAGAAACCTTTAATGAAATTTCCAGTTTGTATAAATATTTCAAGTGACATTTGCGTTAAAATGTAAAAAGTTGGAAATGTCTCTTTATGTGTTGCCAACTAAATGTAATCAGGTCAATTCTAGAACATTTTTGAAGGATTTAGTTCATAGAAGTGCACAGTAGGGAGAGTTCAGACAAGAAAATGCAGCGCGTCAGTTTATACTTATCTCATCTTACAAAAGAAATGCTTGCGCCAATCTTTAAGGGGGCCTCACGTCAACAGGTAGGTTGTCACCAACCGTTCTTCATACTATTTATCGGGTTAGCACTTTCCATGACGTTCACCTCCAGATCGATACTCCACACCAGGCTTCATCCCGGTTCGCACTATCTAGTAGGGATACACTGGATAGTTGATCAGACTGGGTGTTGTTCACAGTAAGAATCGAAGCTCCTCTGTTCAACCCAGTGTGATAGGCGAGCGAGACGGCGCAAATAGAGATCTGGGTGGGAACGTTTATTTAACACGTGACACCTAACGTACAGTTTAGGGAGTGAATGTACTCACACTGATTAATGTCGTTCGTGGGAGTCTTACAGTGTTTGATCAGTTGGCACGACGCCGACGGTAGGCTGTTGTGCTGAATCAACTTCCTGCTACACTACACCCTCACTAATGAAGCGGCGAGTCCGTGTCACTGATGCGTCGTTCGAAATCTCAAATTCCGCCGTGATCTCTGGTATATCCTCTGATTCCTCTGCTTGTCCTGGTGCCTCTGCGAGCTTTAATTGATCGAGGTGAACAACTGTAGGTTTCTGGCATCTATCTGTCCTTCGACAACACAGGGACCCTTCTTGATGAACAGATTGAGAATAGCACAAAGTTACGAGCAAGTTGTAATGCTCTACGTTTCAACCACCTCGGGTGGTCTTCCTCAAGAGTGTTGTAATGAAAAGCGTGTTGGAGTAAAACACTCCTGAGGAAGGCCACCCGAGGTGGTTGCAATGTAGACTATTAAAAATTGCTTGTAATGGTGTGTTATTCTCAATCTGTTTATCAATAACGTAAAACACGAGGCCCGAACCGTTCAACTTCATTTGTAATAAATTTGGTGCGGATATTCTACAACTGATTAATAATCGAATCACTTTGGCCACGACGCATGCCAACTTGGTCAACCACCGTGTGTGCAATGTTCGTTGCCTTTCCGCAAAAGTGGCTCCACCTTCTCTGTTAATCAGACCACCGGATAACAACGTCCGTTCAAAATGTTCAGCACTGACAGCCCCACGTATATTTTTAAGGCAACGCGTACACTGGACTATTTACCACCTAGAGTGTATGCGTTTTCGCTGTGCCAATTTAGATGAACTGATCCATCAGGTACATACGGCCCTATGTCATGGAACTGATGATTCATCGTAAATTAACGTTTTTCAAGAAAGCGAGAGAAAAAGGGACCTTTCCATTCACGAAGAAGTTTAGCGGGCATCCCAGGGGCTGGAACTTCTGTATAGAGGTTTACTTTTGCCCCAATTAACAGAGGAGTTCCATGTGTGTTTTTGTCGTAGTATTACTTTGCGGTTACCCAGCTGCGTTCACATGACGGTGAGTAGAGATACACTGGATAGTAGATCAGGCGGGGAGTCGAAGCTCCTATCTGATCATTCCCACGATTCTTGCAAATAACTTACACACAGTTGTTCACCCAATTGTCCAGGCTCGTCTAAGTTTACCACACGAGAGCCTCCACGCATCAACGTGTGATAAGATTTTATGAAGCGTAAACTTTGTTCACCTTCATGGTGAACGATCGAAGTTGATTTCTCCTAGAGGGTGAACGCGGTTAACATTTGACTGCATTTCGCGCAGCCGGCCAGCCCCTTTAGGAACACATCAATGAACTCGGATTTTGCTATTGGCAAAACTCGTCCATAGTGTCTTAACATGTCTGGAAACCAACTTAAGATCTATTTTACGCCCGCGTGAACTAAACGTATCGACCGGTGCAATGCTGGTTCTGTATTGATCATGACTGACTTGGTGCACACAAATATGGTGAAAAGTTTCTACCAAACGGCTTCTAATGTATTGTTGTCTCATTTTGAAGGAATGACGTGTGGATAGTTGAAGGTAAGTTTTGATAAATAAAATCACTGAACTAAAGAAAATCAACGAAGCTTCACTACGAAGCTTTTGTAATTTCTAACGACATATTCACAGTCCAGCAATTAGCATTTACACCAATAGGGAACAGTCTGCGTGAGCTCACCGATTAATGAGCTGCTCAGTATAAAAGAGGTCGGTTTATTGAATCTACAGAAAAAGAGGGATGAACTTAGAGTCCGATAAAAATTAATTGAACCGTTCAAATATAAAGTCATCCTGTGGCCAACAAAGAAATAACATTGTTAAGGCGAAATAACGTATTAATAAATAGAAAGTCGTCGTTCATGATGGAACTGACGACCACTCTGTTTGTGAGTAATTAGTGAATAAATTAATGCACATTAAAGAACACAAACGAAAATGTCAAACAGTAAAGAGTATTAGGCAAACTGCAGTTACTGGGATGAACAACAGAATGTACAGAAGGCAGATGAAATTTTAAAATATGAAGGTAAACGCAGAACCGGTTACAATATAAACTAGAGTTTAGCGACCCACGATCAAGCAAAGCCGAACATACGTCAAGAGTACTAAAATCATGCCAACCAAAAATCCTATCAGACTGCAACAAATCGATAACTTTGTCGAAGAAGTGAAAGAAACAACGTGCTCAAACGTGGAAACTGTTCTGTCAGCCCAGCCATATCGGGAGCTTAGAAAATTATCATTTTAAACTCAGCCGCCCATCTTTCCCATTTCATATCGGACCAATACAGGCGGTCGATTGCTTTAGGATGATTTTTTAAGCGGTCCACGCTGAAATACACCAACACCGTTGTTGAAAACCAGTTTTGTCATCTATCTTTTTCCCGTAGCGTGGAAATCACATGCACGTAAGCAGTAGCATTGCATTGTAGAATGGAGGACAAGTGTACAATACTGACCATGGGCAACTGCGAGGTCGAACGATTGTACATTGTCGTGGTAGACTGTAAAATACAGGCACGTAACTGGATGTACGTTATTTACCAACTTCTCAATTAAGAACACCATAGGGCTCATTGCAATTTGTTATAGACAGAGGTAGACAAGAGCAATGCTACGGGTCCAGTGATATGCTATGCATTCTGGACTAAACAAACAGACCTCCACACACACTATTCACATGTACACACCTACAAAGCACAATTTATGAGTAATTTAGCAGTTTCCTCAATACTACGTTTGCCTTAAACTTAGTGGGGTTAACAGAACAGTGAGGGTTGCATGTGTGCAAGTACGTTAACGAAAGAAACTCACACAACTTGTTAGTTTGTTTGCAAACTAAGTATGGTAACCAGTGATAATCTGTGATCACGCTTGTGCACGCTGAGAGCGATTCAAAATCAAGAGTCCGTTTAACAGATATCCCCTTCAAAATGGGTTAATGTTTACCGACCAAAGACAACGGATTTCGGCACACAGTTTTATCAACCACGTCAACATCACCATAACCATCATTAGATGATTTCTAGAAAATAGACTCCTTTATTTATCACCTCACGTACCACAAGAACAAAGATAGACTGATTATAGTCAATAGGTTCTTATCAGCCTGCAATCTTAAGACTGAGCTAACCGGTTTGTTACGAGCCCCACAATTTAGCCATTTGATTACAATACACCAGGTATTCTGTCAGTTCACGACTGAATTACCCGTATGTGTCACTAATGCAGCAAGAAAAACAGTGAATTTGGTACGGCCGTTGCTTTTTTACCTGAAATTAACGGTTTGATTTTTAATCCTGACTACACAGACAGTTCATCAGCTAGTCTCATATGGTTGACATAGTGATGAATGAAAATTCCCACCTCTTCCTCTCTAAGTCGTCTAATGAACCAAAACACGCAACTTATGTTTAAGGTTGGTTAAAAACTACCAGGGTAATATTGGTTATGGTAGTTTCGCTAAACGTGATATAATACTTGAATGGTTACATTGCTTTGAACGTTTGGAGATGTTAAGGGGTTGAGAACGTGCATTAGCAAGTAACACAAATGATGGGCGTTTCTCTCTTTAGGCAGAAACTAGTCTACCTAGAATTACCTCCAGGAAAAATGTACATTTCGCCAACAGTGTCCTGTTTTATGAAGCCAGCCTCCAGACTGTTTAGTAAAAGCTTATTAAGCACTGAGATAAATCTGTTTATTTGCAAGGAGCAATATAGTGGCATTCTCGTTCAACAGAGATCAGTCTATTCTCGAAGTGATTACAAAACAAATCGATTACAGGTAGTAAGTCGTTCTTAGAAGAATGAAATTGGATGGTGATCTCTTACAGTGTGACTGAAGTGACGATATGACGAACAGTGCCGTTTGATAAGTCATTCTGAGAGACCAGCCATAAAACCCGCACAGTGGTCGTTAACACGCAGCGCTGAGGGCGAATGCTATACTGCGCATAATTGGCTAGACTTGGAAACAGCCTTTACTGGAGGCTGAGTTACGTAGCCTCAGGGTCAAATGCTTATTTGTAATTGGAGTTTTTAACTGATTTTTGGAAACGGAACCTATAAGGACCGAGCAAATTTACTGTGAGGGGACAGGATAGGGTTGCCTAATATGACTGCAAATGATTCGGGCTGAATAGTATCCATTTGACTCATTTTGTTAAGTTCCCAATAACACGACGGACACATTCCCCAGTACACAAACAAATACACAAGTGTCGAGTGATGTCAAACCAATAGCCCGTCTTTCAGGTCCATTCTTAATATCGACTTTTCATTAAACCAGCCTATAAAAGTCGTCAGTATTACAAACCAAATGCTCATCAGTAGCGTTGCTGAATTCCAGTGTGAACTGGTTGAAGAATCCTGATTTGACATGCAACTTCCCGAGTTATCTAGTGGAATCCATATGAGAGTGGGTTACTTGGGTAAGTTTGTGCAAATATGATCTTCCAGCGTGAATTCGTAGCCCAGCTGGTAGAGTATTTACCTGGTCTGATTATGCCGTTCCTTACAATGGTTTCATTTCGTCCGAAGTCCGGATTCTTAACAACTGGGTTTTCCCCAAATTACTGAACTTGCCACACTAATCAGTGACATCGAAATTGTACGTCTAAATGACTAGTAAGTGCAACGTGGGCGGGAAGTGAGCGTCGTAATTGTGTCGGCTCACTCGCTGCAATCCTTTTGGATCTGGGGTAAAACATGAACCGGTCCGTTAAAGGCAAAGCAAGAATGACGTAAAATGGCCAATCTGACTTGGTGGTCGATTTTCTTCCCTGTCAGATCAAGTGCATATCACAGAACTGATACGGCTTTGAACACTCGCGATAAACTGTGATCGCCCTGCCGATTCACAAGTATTAGACACCCAGATAACTTCTTCATCAGCGGTTTATCTCACGATGCTTGAGATAGCAATTCTTACAAAGAGATGCTTTTGAGACTGAAACCGAAACTCCATACACAAGATACAAAGTTACCAGAAGGCTGTTCTCAAATATCATCTACAACTTGGCATTTGTTGTGCAAAATTATGAACCGAATTATCGGAATTGACGTCTAGGGCTGCCGAAAGGTAAGTGGGGGTAAATCCTAAGTGCATGCAGAGTTCACTTAACCTAATGACATTTTAATGTATGATGATAATGAGGACTTTTAAATTTGTATGTCAACAACTGACTTCAGGATGTCTCGTAATTGTCTCTGCGTAATTAATTTAAAGGGACTTCTGACAGTCTTTTCTGCTTCTCTGAAGCAAGGAAGTTAAAAATCCTCGCGGTTACAATACGAAGTTCGTTTTAGTAGGATGAGAAACAAAACATAAGACGCTTATGGCAATCCGCATTTTTCAAATGGAATAATTAATTGACATTGAGAAACAGGAACTACTGTTGTCTTCACACCATTGATCTTGTCTAGAATGCGCACTAAAAGTAACCGATTCTCACTGAGATACCGCGAAAGCTCGAACCTCAGCCAATGTTAAACGACCTGTTAACTGTTAGTTTTTTGGGAAATTAGCTCTCCTTGTTTTTTCTTAAACCAGGTAGCAACACTGGAATCAGGTCATCGCCATGGTCACTGAACGGACGTTTAACAAAAACATTGAGCTCATTTTCAAGCTATTTTTGGGTGGATTGGACGTTATAAAAAGAATATGGCAAAGTAAATGTGTCCGGTTATATAGTGACAGTCGATAAGTTGAATGCAGTTCACACAAAATGATTATAGATATGTCAACTCCAGGGAATCAGTGATTTTATTCCGGCCTATCCCGCGAATTATTTTGAAAGTGCATAACCAAGGAACTGCATTTTTGTGAGTACCAGCGTTTGGAAAATGTGATGTGTCTTATGGTTGTTCCTCCACATATGGAATTAAGTTATTTGTTGTCCAGCAACTGAGTGTATATTTAAATCAGGTCAAAAACTTTGCCCCAATCCTTTATGGGATGGAGCGATTTTATCAAAATATGTCTGCAGGCCATATGCCAGGGTTGAGTTAACAATGTTCCGTTCGTGATTTAAACTGACGACGGGTCTATGGTGTTTTGACAGATAGAAGCTCATAAATCTGTCTGAGAAGCATGTTAGTCGAACAGGCTCACGATAGTTCAGGCCACAGTTAGCATTTCTGGCGTTTGGACCTACCATCAGGACCATATTGGGTGATGTAAATTCCGAGATAAATACGGTACACCCGTTGCGCCTCAATTGCAAACACACCGGAGAGAGCGCTAAGCGACCTGTGAACGTTGCGAGGTGGACTTATCCATAAGTGATTGCACAATATTCACTGGAGGAGCCAAAGTAAACGGCAGTCGTCACGCAACGTATTGTCGTGTAGAGGACCTGAGGGTTGAAAATGTTTCGGTGGAAATGTACAGGTGAAGTAGAGTTATAACTCAACATCCGAGGACGCATTAAGCTAAATAACTTATACCCATTATGTGAGGGCTGTTAAACCTTGGGATAACGTAATTGATGAAAGGACGATAGCCCTCCTTTAAGCCGTGCCAACGCCACCCATCATATGGTTCATGTAACTAGATAACGTAAACATCCGACCGACCTACAACGGGTTTTGTGCCTATGGTCACTATTGAGCGCTTCTTTTCGTTTCGAACCCTTTTCCTTTGTAGACTGATGGTCAAAGTCAGTCTGATATTGGTTGAGGATGAAACATCCAGCGACCTAACAGACATGTCTCATTTTCTGAATTTACTAGCAATCGCCGGAAGGCTGAAAGCCGAAACGTTCTGGTCTTTTCATATGAATTTCAGTTAACAAAAATTTATGCGATCTGACAGGTGCATCATCAGATTCATGCAACCTGAATGCTAAATTCAGTTGACTGACTCTTCCTTTAGTGTGCGTAGTACCGAACTGGCTATATTGAACCCAACTCTGCCAACACACTGGCTATATGAAAACCAAAGGTACACCAGGGCATTCTATAGGTACTGTACTGTAGAACAGAATTACTGATCAGGCTATTCTAGAGGCCAATTACCTTTTGATTCGGGCGGAAAACATCACCTTACTGGCTACACTCTTTCCTTTGTCTTTCTTTTAACATTAAGCTTTCAGTTGGGTTTTATCGGTCTATCCTCAGATTCAGCCTACCGTCATCGGGTATTCAGTCTTTTACATTATATTCAACCAGCGACTATCAGGTACAGGAAGAATCCGAGACCGACCTTTCCTCCAGAGTTCATGCCTTCTGAAACAATCTTTAGTTTTCTCTGAGTCCTTGCTGTCACAGCCTAGAATCAGACTGATTAGCCAAACAAGGAAAACACGCATTTGTTCATCCACCTAAGGCGTTTACTCTCAAATACAACGTACCCTACACTTATGCCAAACTTCTCGTATCACAAAACAAATGCCGTGTGTTTGTCTTCGTTCTGTTCGAGCCCACACTAAAACAGACAGGGTTGTTGAAATCAAGGGCTTAGAAACCGTTTTCCTCAATTGAAAATAATTTAGAGAGGGATGGTTAGTAACAAAGCTCGGCCGTTTGGTAGTATGTCGCTCACAAGATGTGTATCTTATTTTTAATACACAAGTTCAAAACGGTGTCAAGCAGGTTTATTACTGTTAGCTCTAGTATTGAGCATCTGATAGCTAACTCTCGAGTAAAAATCTTCCCTTCGAAACAGACTGACTAGAAAGTCGATGATAATTAAGCAGCCGTCGTCAATAACTAATGAGTTATAGAGCATCATCTCTAGGAGTAACAAACAATTTACTGAACAAATTACTAGCAGTTGTTTTGGTGAAAAATATTTTACTTTGCACGATTGCCACTCATCACATCCACAGACTGTTGAGATATTAGTTCTAGCAACCATCACTCGTAAGCATGGTGTAATTCTAAAATTTAGCTATCAAGACAAACTTGTTGCTCAGCCCCTTTCATACTTATCTTTTCATGGTCCAGCTGTTGATGACAATGCAGACTGATTCTTTGTCGAATAAAATAGCTTCATTCGTTTGTCACAACGTGGTAACACAACAATTTAATGTTCGTGTGTTCCCCATCGTTCCTTTACACACTCAGATTTGATTGATGTCTAGCAACGGTTGAACACCCTCCCATAAAATAAGTTCCCAGTAAACGAGCGCGCACTTGCAAACACACAAAAATGGCTAAAAAGCACGTGTTTCTTGAGTGAACTCTACTGACAACGCCATTAGAATTTACGGCCAAATTTTGCATTTTTTGATGGGCTAACTCAATTTTCCAGTACAACTGGAGTAACTTTTTCGGTTGAGTGAGTGAACAAAACAGACAGATTGCATGGATTGAGCTTAGGAGACTAAACGTGTTAATTCTTTCACCGTGCCAGCCCATCACCCAATTATCTAAGTCGTTTGAGCGACTAACTTCTACACGCTGAAGCATAGACACTCAACACACCAAACACGTACTGGTGCAATACCAGTGAACTTCGGTCTAACGTAGACAATTGGTCCATACACAGACTACGGTTTTTCACTTAATGCTCATCAGCCCGACTAAAATGCGCGCACCCAGACCAAGCCGACCTGTCTGGCGTTGTTCAGTGACAAGCAGTTTGAACATCGGTAAATTATTTGCAACCCCTCTTTCCGACACATTATTATCAACTAGAACATCAGTCGATCAGACGTGTTTTACGAGATCTGTTAAACTTATATAGTATAAACACTTTTTGTGTTTTGCTGACTGAGCTGTTTCGGTTGGTAGTTGAGAATGGAAATTAAGTTAAAATGTAAATGTTTCTAAGAAACTTTGTCTAATAAATCATATTTTGATTGATCAGCTAAATCTCCGTAGTGAAATCAAGAAGCAATAAACGCCGCCAACAACGCTGTTCGTTGTAAGATACACCTGAATGGTTTACTGATACTTGCAGAAATCCAGGACCATATGAAAACCATCCGACGTGTCTAAACACGCTCCGTATATGACCTCTAAATCGGCCTATCACCAGAAAGTCCTAACGTACGATGTAGTGTGCAGTACACTGGACACAAAAGTGAACCGATCAGTGTCTCTATTCCTCCACCATCTCACTAATGTGGTACAAACGGCGTCTAGTTCGGACCTTGATCTACACAGCCAGGAAAATGTGCAAGGCGGAGAATATAAGTGAAGAATACAACTACTGAAGGTTGTGCTGGGTTCCCCTTACTTGACGCGTACCTCAAGAACCACTCCCAGCTTTGTGTCCACGAGGAGGCGCAATCCACTGCACATTTGAAGGCAGCGTTCAATGGTTTGCTCAACAAAGCGGAGATTCTAGCGTTACTCTTTATACTTAACATTGAGTTGCATTCACACCCTAAGTATAATACAGCTTCTCATTGTGTGCATCAGAAGTATGTCCCTGTCACCAATGAAGAGGCACAAATCTGCCTTCAGGACCAGTAATTGCGCCTGTCTGCTCATCTACAGCTGCTCTGACATACGTACTTCCGGTGAACAGACATACAGATAGAAGGGCAGGCCAAGAGGCAAGGTTGGCTGCACCAATCAGCGGAAAGTCAGCTTCTGTGTTCGTTGTGCAGTCAGTTCAAACACAATCTTAGTAGTTTTATCATTCTGTGTAACCACAACTAGTAACCAGGTCGAAGTGCCCAAGTTTGCTGAGGCCCGTTAATCACTCACTGCAAGTCTGTACCATGTGTCTGTACCACGCCTATCGTCGTTTCCTGTTAAGAATCAAAATGAAGTCAATACGTTATGCGTACTCATCCGTTTGTTTTTAATCCGCCGTTGCTTTATGCTTCTGATTTGTGCTACACGATTGTGTTTGAAAAGAGTGTGGGAAATGAGTTACTCTTAGTGGGCCCTGTCTAAATTCCGTCATCTTGCTGTCGTTTACGCACGTCTAAAGTTGATCATATTGTAGCGGAAAGGCATCCAATAAAGCACAATCCTTATTGTCTAACACGATAGTTAGTATGCCATGCGCGCTCTCGCGTTATTGAGTCAACATTGCAACCCAAAACACTCCCAGATTTCCGCTCACGCAACGTGTGCACTTTTGCTCGGTTTATGTGCGTAATCGGCGCCGTCTATCGTGGGGTCCTCTGCCTGCCATTCTTCGTCCGTTGGTCCGAATTCGTTGAGCAATGGCTCGCCCGGTCGCTCTCGTTTCTCTCCATGTATCTATAGTGGCCTCTGATCGATATATTACTGCGAATGTTGGAACAATCGCGGCTCCGATTTTGTTTTCCATTCTGTTTTGTCTGTTATGTCCGCCCGTTGGTCCGATCCAGTCGAGCGACGACTCATCCGCCGTCCCCGATCCGTTCGTTGTGGCGTTTTGGACGTACCTTCCCCCCGCGTTGAGATGTTCCTTCGAGTGTTGGAATGCCCACACCTCTGACCTGATTATCCAACACAGTATGACACATCGTGCTTGGACAACCGAGTCTCAATGTACAGTATGACCAAAGCTTAGAATGCACGAAAGTTTGCGCCGATGAAGCAAGATTTCGTTTCAGCAATTAGCACGTGTTTTTAAGTGTCCATGTTGAACAGCTCAATTACAGGATGGGAATTTCTAGAGGGAACGGTGACATTTCTTTGGTGTATGTATGAGTTATTATCAGGTTAACTGGAAGGGGCCTAGTCCTTCTCGATTACGCTACCAGTAGCTTGGGCTACAAGAATTTATCGCCGTAGCAGGTGAATTGTTCACCAATGCCGACTCCGTAGTAATATATGTGGACGCAAACATCTGTTTATCGTGGCTGATTTCAGAGTTTTCAGTTTGTTGGTATTTTACCCAAAAATCGAGCGAAGCCGTTAGGGTGAAACCTACTCGTGTGAATCACCGGTATTGAGCATCAGTCTACTGAGCGCCCACTACTGAGGTTCCGATACACGTACATGTAGGCGCAGCCAGCGGTTCCCACATGGTTTTTACCGGTTAAGCAATGTGTATTGTTCTTTTACACTCATTTTCTACAATAGCGTGCACAGCCATGTGCGTGCTTTGCACAGGTAAACCCAAAAACCTACGTAAATCGTATCAGATAAACCGCACCATGCATAAACTAAACGCACAAACTATTATGTAGAACGTTAACAGCATAATGATATATAACTCAATCTACTGGTAGTGGCCAGCTTTCACTGTTTTAAACAATGCAGCTGAATGAAGGTTAACAGTGGGGACGTTGTTGTCAGCCTACTCGCTTCCTGTGTGTTAAAATTCTGCACGGAGTATTCATCTGAACGTCTGATAGATGCTGATGAACCTTGTGCTTACACCAGTCATTTGAGAAACGAAACTCTACGCAAAATTTAGTCCGTTTACCTTATGGTGAGCAAGGTGCACATGACTATGTATAACCTGCATGTTATCAAACGCCGTTACCTAGAATTTAGGGAAGTTCATTTCATTCAAGCAAACTTGGCGTCCGTATTGGCACGTTCAATGAAGAAATGACCAACCTTTCACTAAAGTTAGCTTGTTGGTCTAACTCACTGTATTCATCGCTTGCTGGGTTTACCACTTAAAACCAAAGATTTTTAGTTGTCTAGTGTTTTGAGCAAACTTCAAAACCGTATAGAAGGATTGTGTTGCAGTGAGTTCATCAGAAGAGTGTTACTTTCCTCTTTTTAGCCGATAACTGCAAAATTGCAATTATTTTTCCCAACCAGATTTCACAGGTAATGTGTGATAGCTCTGTGAACGAGTGATCGCGACCATATGGTCTGGTGGACAACTGTTGGAAATATCACTCGAAACCTATTAAGTGAGAGTGAGTTCCATTCCCCGGCATTAACAAAGTTGAATAGGATCCAACGTGGCCGAAAGAGCTGTCTCCATCTCACCGTTAGCCGTTAGGACCAGTCGTCTACTTTCAACATGATTTCGGACGTCCTGGACAGCAGTGTAGCCAAGTACACCGAATGTCATGAAACATTTAAAAGGTCAGCCAAAACTCTCATATGGATTTCGTAAATCTACTTAACACTTAATTATTCACCAATGCAGTCAGAGACACAAATGTACATTTTCTTAAATAAACCAGCACCACACCATTTGTTTGTTTCCTCTGGTTCGGAAAATCCACTTCACACCGTGTAGTTCGAAATTTCAATTACAATAAAGTTGATAACCGGGCGAATAAGGCTGTCCTCTACTTTTTTCTGTGAATGCGGGCAAAGAATTAAAGAATTTGATGTGACACGGTTATGGTGAAAATATTCCCTCTCAACTAGAGTGAGAACTAATCTAATATCCCATACAGTCAACGAGAAAAGCTGTTTAGAAGTTTACACTCAATAACGAAAACCAGTTGGCGAGGAGTAAAGTGGTTGAGACATTCGCCCAAGTGACAGCTAGATACAAAAACAAACCCTGTTCAAAGAAATGTTCAGTAAACTGTTAATTACGGTTACGAAAACAATGGGAACCGGGATTTCCATTTCACAGTAAGCAGCCGTTACTGTTGCACACTAAACATAACGTACTCACTTAGAAACAACAGAACCGATATGTAACAAATTGACCGGACATATACCAACGATTTTAGCATTCAAAGTCACATCTAGTATGTTAATTATACAGAACGATTCAATGAAAACAACAGATTATAGAACATTTCAGGTTTCCTTTGGATAAGCTTGAGCTTGAAAGATCCACTAGATCAACAAGATTATCACACACCTTGTAGAGTAAAGCACTAGAAATTAAACACGCTGTCATAAAGAAAAATGCTTCCAATGATTTGTCAACCAATAAGTTCCAATCAGTGGATGTATCTGGTTTCTATATTTTACGTTTGGCATGCCAACTGAAAAGTATTGCGCTTCCTTTTCAATATTATTAATATTAGAATCCCAAGTAGATATGAACTATTTAGGGTTTGTCCTCTTCAGGTATGGCTGTAATAGGTCGTCCTGAACTGTGTTTAAGCACTACATAACACGGTAGACGTCATCCTTGATTCACATGCGTTAGAAGTGTTAGGAACAATTCACCAGCATCCACGAAGTGATAGGTATTTCTAATCGTTGTTACATTCCATTAGATTTTCAACAGCGTGTTTTCTTGGTTATCTGTATGGTCTACCTACAATTTATGTTGGTCACAGTAGGAAAAGACTGTGTGTTGCCAAAGATTATTACTTCGCCCATTCTCTACGGTAAAACATGAAGTATGCACGTCTGTTAAGGCAAAGATACAGAAAGTAAGGTAAATGTTGCGCATACATTCACATCAGGTAATATGTCGTCAACTCCACGGCAGCTTGATGAATTTTTCCAATCTTTTTTGTGCACACCATGCAATCTGCTTATTTCAGGTTAACACGGTTGGACTAAGGAGCATTACTTTCAGGTTCTCTTTTCGCTACATTAGTTCAAATGAACTGCGTTGGCTAATTTAGTAACCGGTTATCACGCAAATCGGTGTATTGTTACTGAAGCTAAAGAAGTCCGATAGCTCTGGTCATAAGAATGCAATACTTGCATTTGATAGATATGGCTACTTAACGATCGACAGGTACAAAGTTTATTCCTGAATTCAAGTTTTGCTACATATATATATATATATACTCGTGCTATCCGGAAAGTACAGAATTGTTTATTTTCAAAATGTGCTAATCTACTTGAGTGGATTTCTACAGTCAAAGTGGGAAGGCAAATGCACCAATATTCACTAGTCTGTTGCCAGGTACATTAGTCACATGAAGTGCACGCAGAGTGAACTAGAAGTTGTGGAAGCGAAATAGAAAATGTCCTCAAATTCGAACAAGAGTATCTCCAAAAAGGGTCTTTGCAGTAACCGCATGTTTAATAATTTTCCGCGAAACTTTCAATAACGTTCATATCTACACTTTCTTCCTTTATCTCAATCAGGTTATCGGTCCTCCAACTTGTTTAGAACCAACCGGTAAATTTCGGCGAGTGATAATCTATTCCATTTCGTTACCACAAATATTATTGGCGTCCTCAAAATAGATGGATATTTAAGTTCATTAATCTGGCATCCTCAACAAACACTGGGGTTTAAAATTGACGAAATCAATTCCAGGGAAAGACGCGAATTCTGTTGTTCTGTCCGCAAACAAGGTTACTTCATCCTTCATATGTAAGTACCTCAAACTGTTACATTCTGCAAGAGGACTGCGAACGACCTCAAGTGGGCTGTAAAAAGTCTGTAAGATTCTTCGCACTTCAGTATCCTATCCCTGATAGTTCAATTCTTGGAATATGCTGACCAACCACCGAACCCTTAAGCAACATTAAACACAATGAATGAAGGAATGAGTGTAACGTAGAAAAGGTTTCTCCCCGGCTGACAGCCAGAGCCACGATTTTTCAGTGCATATGCCACGAAACAATCAGTGTATCTTCAGTAAATTGCTACATATCGGACATGTTCGTTTGGCTATTCGTACCTCAAAGATTATTGTCAACCCCTAACACAGGTGAAAACCTTGAACACTGGGCTCGGGTATAGATGATAAACCGACATAAAGTGGTCAAGTTACTTAGACTTACAAAATATTGTACTTCATTTCACTGCGTAGCTGTCTATTTAGACGGTCGTGGATAAAATTCCGCAGTATGTTCATGATCATCAGAACGCTGGGTGTGTTCCATTCATTTACTTAAACATCCCTTTGACAGTTATACCTCTTGAAAACCCACATATCTACTCTCAGGTAGTAGCTTTGCTGGGCAAGTTTGTCTCCTCTGTTCATCTTCGTTTAGTAACGGGTGGAGGTAAAAAAAATTCAATCGCAAATGAACAGCACGATCTCCCTCGGGAGCATTGTCTTGTTTACTTATTGCGTTGTTCATTGTGACATCGACGGTGGATAGCTGAGGTACCGAAAACACCATATGGTGAAGTTGTAACCACGTGGCTGAGAAATATAATCTGACTTGACTTGCGTGTTTTGACTCAGGATTTAAAGCACAGTATCAGTCAAAACCGTGGCACAAATTGTCAAGGTCGCTAGCTTCTGTGTTTGCAGATGCTTGTGACGTTTTGAAGTTAGCTGTTCACGTGCCTTCTTTTGCCTGCCTCAATGTCATAACCCGAACGCCACTTTTTACTGGGACGAAGAGTGATCGTGTCAAACGCAGTTCTGGTTAGACACAGCTTAAACAATACGGCTACCTGATAGTACATCTTCTTGTAATAGGCGCCTAACTCATCAGACTCCGGAATAAACAATCAGGTCTTCATCCTTTATAGTTTGGTAAGCTAACTTTTTCCTTTGTGTTGCTGACCCATACATGTTGTGGACTTCAGTGGCTAAGCAGCAGACGATACCGAGTAATCGACAGACTAGTTCACAAAGGTCAGCCACTTGTCAACAAATATTCCTCCAATGAACGAAAGCAATCGCTAACTAGCACCTAACTATTGCATTCTGAAGGTAGGTGTACAGCTCTGTTCTCTATTCTGAAAAGCCAGCGACAACGCCGAATGAAACGTCCGCCAGCTGACATTATGGTCCTTACAGTTAGAGTGTTTTGAATGTGCTATTCACATCAGTTTTTTGTGCACAAATGTAGAAACATGGATAAAAAGTTAAAGCTGCTGAGGGCTGGAATCATGTTTTGTAGATTACTAACCAAAAGTAACCATTATGTATGCAGATGTCAGTGCGCTGCAATATTGGACTCGATTTTCAGTCGATCTGAGTAAAATAAACTGTAACGTCCACATTTAGCAGCATTGTAATGCGTTTGTTCTGCTTCAAGCGTGTATGCAAAAGAATAGCCTGACTACTAGCCGACATGAACACCAAAACGCTCACCGGGAACGAGAGAAGAAATCGAATTGCAGAAGATCTGAATACATAGGATATGCAAGGATCACAAAAGTCAGGTGGCACTGAGGAAGAAGCAGCAGCCGTGGCGTTTGGAAGAATAGATTCAACGGATTCAAAAGCAAACGAAAGAAGGTAGTCCATAGAGAGTAGAAACGCATTGATTGCTTGTCATACAGCGGTAATCTGATTAGCTTAGTGAAGTGACACAGAACTATCCAGCCAGCGTTTGTTTTGCTTCTGAAAGTGTGAGTCGCGTAATTTCTGCTCTACTTCGGACAACTGACATCTGACTCCGATTGTAGGCTCAGTCGCTCTCAAAGATAATGTCTTTGACCCTAGATAGAACGTTGTTCCGTAATTTACTTTGTTCATGTCGTTGGGAAATGCACCTCATTTTATCATACATACATTAAATGGTGTGACTCACAGTTCAACTAGAATGTACTGTTCGCGTTCGTGTAGGCTGTCACTACAAGGAAGAATAATGAAACACATATAGTTCGTTTATTGTAGCAGTTATCTGTCTAAAGCCGCCACTTTACCTAAGATTTCTCTGTGGCTAAATCCAAAGTATACCGCTGTTTACGAGTTTCAACTCGACTGTCCGGTAGACTCTGACCTATAATATCGGTAGTTGTCTTTACATAAGAGGACCTTTGTCAGGAGCTCACTGCAACTTTAGCAACACCTAGTTCGCAGCGACGGTGCGCAAACTAAGGCGTGGTTTTCCAAGTGGAGCTAATAATCCACCCAGTCATCGTGATGATTAACTAATTCTGTTTCTTTTCTTTCGTGAAAAATTTGCACATGAAAATTTGTCAACCTCCGCATTTGGCAAAGAACCTCCGTGTTGCCACCTCATGAAATCAAAGTACTATTTAGTGAATCTCCGAAAGGATCATTTTGTGTATATTCAAGTCCCCGGACGCCCGATTTTTGTAAAAATTGAAGTTTCCCGTATGATCCCATTGTGTGTTGTTTACTATTGATAATGGGACAGATAAGCAAACCGTTTATCGCGAGTATCTGGAAACAGACTCAGCGATATTAGGACCGAAAATGAACAAGGGGGAAGGCGGAAAACCGTCTCCAGTGAACTTTTTGGTTCAGTGAAAGTGCCTAGTGCGGAAAACCGCATGAGGGAACAAGGTGGACTGTTAAAACGAACACTGTGTTCACGAGCAACTGGCTGGTATACAGCAAAAGTTGCACTTGATTTGAATAAGCTGCTGGTTATACTTGTGTTTTTGTATGTATAGTGCTAGAAAGGTGAGATAAACCGAGACTTGTCCAGTGCCATCAAAAGGTTTATAACGCAGTACCTGTACATACTTACCGCTTAAATATATAGGTCCAATATCTAAACATGCAAATATACAAAGCCACACGACTTAACTCCACAGGGGTTCGATAGGAATTAACTTTAACAAAACTTTGTTACCACTGTCCCTATGACGTTACTCGATATGTTTGTTTAGCTTCAGCAACAACTGTGCACAAAACTCTGCTGTTTTTGACCGATAATGGATAGCCACAAGCAAAGCTGTTTGCTACATTGTTTTTGGTAGTCACTGTCTGACCTCCATTCTAACATTTGTTGTCGAGAACATGGAGGACGGTGTCAAACTTGAATACCACACGGATGATCGCCTGCTGAATAGTCGACAGTGCGGTGCCTCAATCAGGTCAGGCTATGGTTTGAAGAAGGTGGGGAGTTAATTTCACACAGAAAGAAGAAACTAGAAATTAAACAAGCGGACCGAGATGGACTGACCTAGATGACTATTTTACTAAATACGCTCTACTGATTCAACGCTTGCTAAAAACTGCCAACGAGATATCCGCGCATCGTCTTGCTGAATCTGTACCTTGTCAAGAATGCCAAACTCGGCTGGTAACGGTTGTAGTTGACTTCTGACAGGTATGATATGGATTTTTCGTGTGAGTGACCCTAATTTAGTGCACCTAACCTTCCTATTCGGTAAGTAACGAGAAGAAACATGGTCATATTATGTTTGCCCCCCGTTGGGCCTGCTGATTGCTTGCGATTTCGGTCGTGCTCTCTGCGCATAGGCGCGTAACGAGTAGGGATCGTAGTGGACGAAAGGTGCTTTTTAACTAATCTACTCAACTGCAATATAGATTCATCTCTAAGTAGCGTAAGATCTTTCAAGAAAGGTGTAATAAGTGTTTCTCGTTTATCTTTGTGACCAATCAGAAGCTGTTATTGCTTTATTTCGCAATACAGAGAAAACAGTCTTAGCTGAGAACTATATGGATTGCCCATATTTTTGTTCCAAGATTCTGGACAGGTTTTCTAACATTTTCCTTTGAAAACTGTTTAGCACATTCAGAAAATTCATAAGCGAAACATTCGCCAACCACAATACTTGACACTCCTGTTTCCTTGTTCTAGGAGCATTTTGTACGTGACACTGAAATGTCTAGCCGTCTCTTCTACAATTCAACCTAATTTGGCCGGATCAATGCGCTGGCATACCCTGTAGCAAACCATTATTATTAAGTCAGTCGTCTTCTATACCAAGCCAGCTATGTTAGGCGTGAAACAGCTGCCAGGCCCTTTCGCTAGAACTTAGCCATGCTAAAAACCGTGCTTATCCCGTTCACTCGATTAAGTTGATATGGTAACCTGCCTGTGCATGGGATTGTACGCAGCGACCATTCCACGAAGCTCGACGTCCCTGTGAACGGCAGTAACGCCCCGACTGTTTTCGATTGTAGGCCCAACCAACACTATAACTAAAATCAACTGGCCTTTCTACAGCTCAGCGATCGGTCGGGTGTTTTCACCACGCAGCCCAGTCACATCCGCAGTGTATCTAGATGTGTGCAAAATTTAAAGGAGAACCAACATGTAAAATTTACCGTGGCGGTTTCGAATAATCAGGTCATGTACCAAGTAAGCGTAGCGCATGTCTGCCATCAATCCTAGTTGGGATTTCTATTTGAAACACGCCTTACTGGGATACGCAAATGGTTGGCATAATCTCTAAATTGCAGCAATGCCGCGATCGTGTTCTTACTCGTGGCAGGTCAGTTGGGAACAGTTGCATTTGTCCAAGATTATAATCGTATGGAATGGGTATTTCTCTATAGAATAGTTCTATTTACTCCACGTCTACGGTCACATTTTAAAACAATAACACGCATGTTGGATACATTCCTAGGATCGTTTAATTGCAAGTATTGTTTGATGGTAGGATTTACTGAGTTAGACGGTAGGCTGAATGAAATGCGTTATGTGGCAGAGAGCCTCAGTGCTCTTAAATGTTGGTTGGACGTTATCGGCAGGTCAAAAGCCGTGTTCAGCAAATCTCCTTGCTTTGGTTTTGAAAACATGGATCATGAATGGAACCATCATTACCAATTGACATTGTTCAGGTTAGACGTCTATTACCAAGGTAAAGGTGCGACATCATCAAGGGTTTCAGTTGTCCGTTGCTAGTGTTTTAAGTTTTCTGTGGTAAACCGGTCCCGGACGGAATGTTGCTAAACCATCATGGAATCACATCTGCCCAGAACCATACTCCCGTGAACCGCGCTGAAACACAATTTTTGAAACGGAGTTTTTGTAAAAGAGACGATATAATAGTAAGAGGATAATAAAAATAGTATGCATAATGAAAAGTCACAGAGCAAGGACAACAAAGAAAATGTGAACGCTCAAGTTAGCTTTCACAAACCACATGAGTTTCGTGTGAGCACAACTAAAATATGTTGAAAATGTGCAGTTGTTCTCCTTCGGCCCACCACCGGACAATAAGAACGTTGATAAACATTATCATTCTTACTGCTAAAATTCACTGGAGCGGTTGTAAACTGCGTACAGCTGCCGAATTCAGTTGCGGTTCTTTGAAGTAATCCCTATCGATCTGATTTCGAGCTTCTAACCTGCCATGTAAGCATTCTAAACGATTGGTAATTTTATGCAGTTGAGCAGACTTTTAAATCGCCAGGCAACTTTAATTGCTAATTATGTGCGTTTGATTTTTCAAATAATGCGCCTAGTGCAAGCTAAATGTCTGCAGCAAACAACATAACGTTCAAGCACTCGTTAGATTCTTGATACCTATTTTGGGTAGGTTCAACTTCCTTTATCATGCTTTGATCTAATGGCTTGCTGGGCTGCTCGAACCCATTAGGCTGGAGCTAGATAAACACCGTCTCCGGGACACGATCTGTTTCAATGTCGTAATCAAAGACCTGAACCAAAACACCCAGAGAACGTTTGATTTTATTTCAAAACTTAAGAACGTGTTTCTACAAGTAACAGTTGAATGCAACAAAAAACGTGAACATTCCTGAAGGTGAACTGAGAGAACTGCTGTTGTTTTGTACGAGTAACGTTTCGTTTTTGTTCACCAGCGTGATCTAAAAACGGAGAGGCAGAGTGCCAATGGGCATGCCTTCAAAAATGAACAGAGTTATGACAGCTTTTGAATCAACCCATAGTGGTAGTGAACTAACCAAAGAATCAGACAACAATAGTCGGATAGATTTTTTGACTGTTGACATGTTAATAAAAAAAGAAGAAATATGTATAGAACACAGCTCGGAGTGACCATTACATTCACTTTGACATTCGATGTCTGACGGGTAGAGCGTTGAAGATCTGCATCCCTGACACTTTACAAGCTTAAGTACAAGAAGCATTCTTGCACAATGGCTACCCAATGCGTTTCATTCAGAGGGCGATACAGGTGGTAGAGTTGAAACTTAAGCCACCCTTTGTGATTGAGAAACTTGCGTTTATTAGCCTTCATTTCAAGGGCGATCCCATGGCCGAAAGTGTCTCAAGAAAGTTCGGAAAGTCAGCCGAAACAACACACCTTGCCTCTCAAGTGTGCATCAGTTTCCGTTCAAAGCCCACTATCATGTCACAACTCGAAGAAAACGTTCATGCTCTACAACCAGGTATTGTGTGTACGCACTGGATTGCTCGTGTCGAGCGTCCTATACTGGTCGTACTAAAAGGCGACTGTCGAACACAGTGCGTGACCATTATCTTGGGTGGTTGAACCGTGGTGTGATTAAAACGGTTTCAAGCGGGATTGTTGCTCATTTGACCGATTATAATCATTCTGTCATTGATCAAGATGCTTCTCAGATTGTTTGCCGTGTTCCAAGGGGTCGACCAAAAAATGATGACATTCCGATTTTTGATCGTTGCTGAGTCCATTATTATCCGACTGCGCAACCCTGACCTCTACTGTCAGAGAATCGTGCGGATATATAATCTATCCTGGCTTACAAGCCACCAAACTCACGAATCGTAACAGTGACTACGTAGCCGATAAGAAACACGTCGCCAGAGCCTGTGTTGATCGGTTTTCTGACACAAACTAGCTACTGTTCTCATATTTATTGTGTTGTAGTTAGCCACACGATCAAAAGCGGAAGACAAGCCTCGTTTGCTACTTTGTCCTCCTCGTGCGTTCAGTACTACTGCATTGTTTATGTGCGGAAGTCTAGCAAATATAATTTTTGCGAAAGAATTTGCCTTGATCACATCTACACTACAATCTAACGAGTATCCAAAAGGGTTCATAGAAAGGCATAGTAAAAAACACTCCTCAGGAACGCCACCCGTGGTGGTTGAAACGTAGAGTATTACAACTTGCTCGAAACGTTGTGTTATTCTCAATCTGTTTATCAATAACATGTTAAAAACGACGCCCAAATTATTCAACTCCATTCGTACTACATTTAGTGCGAATATCTCACAAGTGATTAATAAAACCGAAACCACCTTCCGAACACGTGGCCACAGTGATAAAAAAGACAGTTTGTATGGAACTGCCCTTTATAGGTGATTATTACATGCATCAAACAACCCAAAGACTAGTGAATTCGATTAAACGAACATTTAACGCAGCGGAACTCTGTGTATTAGCCCGGACCCAGAAACTGCCCGTCCCTTCAATCAGAGGAGATCAGCCTATCGGTGCCACCTCACATCGTGTCTACCAATTTACATGTAACTGCAATGAAAGTTACATAGGCAGAACCGAGAGGTGCTTGATCTCCAGAGTGAAGGAACATTTGCCCAAGTGGGTGCAGAGCTCTGTATTACAAAAGAACGACAGTGTTGTTGAAACACGCAAGCAACCGGCGTCCGCAGTCGCAAAACACGTCCTGATCACTGGTCACGTTATCGACCCAATTTGTGGATTCAGGATCCTATTACGTCACTCCAATCCAAGATTCTTGCGGTTTGCTGAGGCGGTCGCAGTCAATCGACTGAAGCCGACCTTGTGTGTTCAGAAACAATTGCTGGTAAACTTGACCCTTCCCTGGACGTATTGACCTTTCCTAAGCCACCAATTGACTATCCACCATGCTCCCCTAACTGCTTGATATATAAAACCTGTTTCATGTTATTGTAAATTTGGTACTGACGAGTCAATACGAAATGCTTGCATCTGCCACTTTTCGTGTTCTAACGGTCTTGTTCAGGCTTGTGGTTAGTCAACCACTGTTATGCAGTACGAAACTCACCCACATATCCCAGATGTTAAGGTGAGTGAGCTTCGGTAACCATAGGCTAACAAACACACAATTGCCGAAACACGCCAGTCGTTTAAGAAACCCATGTGAAGACTATTAGTTTGTTTAACATATCTACACCATCTAGTTGTTTCATCCTTCGCTCAATACGAAATACGCTGCATAAGAACGTTAATAAACCCGGAAACTGGTGGACTTATTTCTGCCGTTCTTGAGCAAATTCCTTCAATCTGAAGCCATCGTGTTACGTTATCCTTGACTTATCTTTAAACTATCTTTTGATGAACAAAAATGGTTTCTAGACATATTTTATCGCTTGTCGGTTGAAGTAGTGTTCAAATTATATATTGAGCCAGTTGATATCACACGTTTGGGAATAAATGAATGGGTGAACCTTGTAGTTCGTTGTTCACTGTTTGGTTTATGCACTGTTTGAACAAGATATGAATGACAGTTTTGTGTTGTAATCACAAGCTCCTTTCTACTCCGTTTAGTTCGGGGTGTGGTTATAGCTCTGAAACTACTAACCATGCATAGTCGCCAGCTGACTTATGAAGCCACGCCAAAAGCTCGGAAATTCCGCACTTGGACGCTGTTGCCTACCCGCCCAAATGTCTCACAAGGAGTTCACCGAATGACTCGAACTACTTTTTAGTAATACAATTTCTATGTTCAGCAGTTGCGTTAGTGGATTTTAATGTGAACAGTTTGAGAAATTCTACCGAGGCATTCCGTTCTCTGCATCAGACGGCGGACTCCATATGACATCGCGGAATGGGTGGGTAAGAGAGTCCCAGTGTGAAATTCCCGAGCTCCTGGTCTGGCTTTGTAGCCCAGCTGGTACAGGGTTTGCCGCATTTAAGCAAGCTGTTTCTGTCACTGGTTCACACTCGACAGAATTCTTAAACATTCACGATTGGGTCCCATCTCCGCACATTTATACTGAAAGACAGTACACCCTTCTACGTACACAAACGGAAGCAGTGTTACAGAGTGTTGAACGACTGGAAAAGCTTTCAACATTAGAGAGGTTTTCTGTAGATCGTGAGAATGAGTGAAGTCGTGAACATACAAATTGCACATCAAGATAAAGCACTGGACAAAAACGACGTTCCTCAATATGTAAGTATAGAAAAGAGGGAGATTCAATGTTGGCGCTGACCGAAGAAGGTCACTAGGACAATAAAATCTAAATAACGTGAACCCGGACACGCGAAGATCCACCATCTCACCATCAGATTCTACTAGCTGCTTCCTCTGCTCCCGTTATAAAAATCCTTCTTGTCTTCGACGTTCGGTGACCTTAACTGAAGTTTCCACCGAATGGACATTAATACATGTGCAAAGTGCATGAAGCACGGTCACATGGGTACAGCCAAGCACTAACACATACCGAGCAGCTGTCATCCACACCCTAGCACTGTTCTACGGAAGAAAGAATGGTTAATTCTGAAGTGGTTACCTGTATGTCTCTTCTCAGTTACGGACTGAGATTGGTTGAATGTACTATGCACACCAAACTTAGATCTCAAGAATATCTACTTGTATAACATGTGGGTTCTATAGTTATGAACAAATCGATTAGAACATGGGTCCATTGTTATTTGGTCACGCATTTACACAAAATTCTCGGTGATGCATCTTGGTATATTCGTCAATAGTGTCCGAATTATTCAGCCAACATGCTTCTGCATAATTTTTACAATCATGCAAGCTGGGAATAGTAAATTGTCGGAGGGAGTGCGAGTAAGTTTAGCTCGGCTGTGTCCGTAAACTCATGGTTGATAGTTATCCCCGACCGTCTGAGGCTTCTCGAGTGAAGCTTGCAAGTTCATCGCTGCACGTAAAAACTTACAGCGTCATAGTATTCTGCCGACATCTTCAACAATTGTGATTATTGTTCCACTCCTTATCGAAGAGGTTCTGTTTAATAGCTTTATGTTTATTCGAATGCGAATATGCCTCCATATCATGATGCCTGTAAATTAAAAGTGATACATTGACGAGATAGCTTCAAGCCCTGGCATATTAGACAAGTGACTCAGAGAGGGTCTTGTGGTTGAAATTTCCTGCATCACTTCGATCATATCATTGTTTAGCACATCAGAACTTTTGGAAAATATCCAGGTGCTCGGTGACCGACGTACATTCGCTTCACGTACATTCGCTTAACAGTTCGGTTTGTCCAAACTACAGCATCTGCATTCAGCCACAGTTCACCCAAATCTGTTTGAGCAACAAAAGGTTGGTCATGTAAACTGCATACTTAAACATCAATTCATCCACCTTCTTCAAATGAATTACTAGTAAGTAGATGTGTGGGCGCCTGTGGACAAAATTCCAAAGTGATCAATCATCATTCGGTCACACGATCGGATGACGACATATATTGCAGAGGAAGAAGTGATAAGATGTATGTAAAATGGGAACAGGGTGAAAATTAAGAGGTAGAAATCAGAAGAACACTCGTTCAGTGTGATGCACTACTAAGGTGGTATCAACATCAGAACCACCTAAACATACAACGGAAGTCTGAGCCGGATTATTGCAAACGTTTTGAAAACTGCGATCTTTTGTGTTCACTGTCTGACTAATAACACGTGTTGCTTTAGTGGCGTCAGCTCGATAGCCAGATTCTTGTAAACGCATTTGTAATTGCACTTTTTCCTGTTCCACTGTTGGCAACCAGAAGCTAATTGGCGAGGTGCTCCGAGACTTGAGTTTGGAATGCCCTTGTTTTGAGGTCAAAGCACTGTAAACCGAAGGTACAGATTAATTCATTGTGTTTGGTTTAGCGCACATCAACAACAGAGTTGAAGTGATGCGAGTCGCTTGTTACTTCAAAATGGGTTTTGTTGACATATAAGTAAGATTTAGTGCTTCTTTTAGTCACTACCCCTTGGGGAAGGATACACCGTCTACTTTGCAATGTATAGATGTGAACAAAGGCTTCCTGGGCCATGTTATGTGGGCTGATTGAGAGTTGAATAGCATGAAATATTTGTAGACAACGAATCGGATATCCTACCTGGATAGGAGTCTGTTGGGTGAACTCAAGCTCCCCATAAATATGCTTATCCGAACAAACTAGAACTGCTATGACAGTGTTCACATAAGCTCCCGTTTTCGTGAGACTGTTGTTGAACATTTAGGGTGCAAAAATGTTCGATCAATGTCTTTCGGGAAGTGCTTATAGAGACAGTTCCATCTATATGTCTATTGATTCTAATGTTCAAGATGGATATCGGAATTTCTTCTTCAAACCCGACAGTACCTTTGTTCCTGAAAAGTGGACTATTAGGATTTGCAAAAACGACTTCTGAAAGAGTTCATTCCCAGTAAAATTTTGAACGAAACCGTTAGAAACCAAAAACTAGTAGATGCCAGCATTTTACATTGACTCTTCAGTACCAGATTTACAATACCATGAAGTAGATTCTTATATCGAACAGTTAGAACGTTGGTGGGATGAATAGTCGATCTGTGGGTTAAGAAAAGTCACCGAGTCCATGGCAGGGTTAAGTTCACGAACAACGTTTCATGACTACAGAGCGCCGGCTTCAGTGGATTGATTGCGACAGCCTCAGCAGACCACAAGAGTCTTGTACCGGGGTGACGTAATAAGATTCTGAATGCACAAGCCGGATTGATGGTGTGACCGGTGGTCAGGATATGTCCTGTGACTGCGGGCATTGGCTGCTTGTGTATTTCAACGGCATTGCCGTTTTCCAGTAGTACGGAGTTCTGCAGCTATTTAGACAAATATTTCTTCCATCTGGAGATCAACCATCTCTCGATTGTGTCTATGTAATTTTCTCCGCAGTCATTTGTAAATGGATAGCTACAGTGTGAGATGACACTGACAGGCCGATTTCCTTTGATTTAAGGAACGGGCAGTTTCTGGGTTCGAGCTGATACATAAGGTTCGGCTGCGTTAAATGTCCATTTAATCGAATTCATTATTCTTTGTGTTATTCGATGTATACTGTAATCATCTTCGGAAAGGGATTCTATATAAACCTTCTTCTTTCTCACAAAGGCCATATGGTGGGATGACGGTTTCGGTCTACTCTACTTTCTTATGAAACGTTTTGGATAACCACTCGATCGTAGTACGGATGTGATCAGCTGAATTAGAACGTCGCCTAGCACGGCAAGTTCAGCTTTTCTCAAAACTGCGTTTAACCGATAATCTGAGGTACAGAACCATTAAATTGTGTGGGCCTTCAACATCTCAGCTCTACGGCCCCTCTAAAACACAAATCTGGAATGTCTCTTAGGCTTATCCTAATGATGACTAATTCTGTATACCATAAATTGACACATTGACTATTCGCCATCCAAACTCCATTGAAACAAGAGTTGTAAACACATCCCACCTACGATTCCTTCTAGTTGATCATTGAATTGGACAACATCACTCCTGTCAATGAGTTGATGTGTTCCATGTGTTGTGTTGCGCAAACTTCCGTATAGGTCATGTCAAAAACTAAACCACCAACGCGTACACTCATTTGCACGACGGACATGCACTCACATATATTGGGTGACAGTACGTGGTCATTCACCCTGGTGAAAGTTTTCACACATCGTGTACACACCGTTTCGATAATCTCTTCTTGTCCGTCGTGTTCGGGGCTTGTCCTTTTGTTCCTGAATGTCCCCTGTGGGTACTACACTACTTGTGAGTAGTACACTACTCACAACGAAACTGCCTGTTATACAACACGTGGACGTTCAGTCAATGTTCACGAATGTCCCGCCACACGAGACAATTAAGTATATTTGGTAGATCGTCGAAATGAGCCACATTACTTTGCCTCTGCCTAGTGATATTCTGAGGGAAGACTTAATGTTATGTATTGAAAACATCGGTTTCCGTTTTCTTGATCATTGTCACCGCCCAATAGATTTGCTAGCCATGAAAAGTCCACTAGGGCCAATTTTAGCAGATATTTTCACGTTAAGGATTGAGCAAGGATTGATCACAAACATAGTTAGTCTGTCATACTGCAAACGCTGCGTTGATGATAAACTAGTAATCAGCCGATCCAAATAGGCAATGGGTAACCTGGTTCAGCGCTTACAATGTACTGGACCATATCATTTTGGTTGTGGTCCAGACAAAAGTTCCCGCGATCTGATAAGATAGGGTGCATCTTAGAAACGTTATGTAATCGACTGAGGATGACCACACTTGGGGCTTTGTGATGCTCAAATCATCCCGTAAAGATTTTAGTGCGTGTCTATGGCTACTCTTCAGTGAACAGTTTTGTGTGATAGGTAACTTCTGATACTGTTGAGTTAGGTTCAACATGTTCGCTTTAAAGTAGCTGAGAGCTCCTGTTAACAGCGGCCCTGGCTGCTTCAATTGGAAAAATATGTTCGCCCTCTGTTTTAATATCAATAAACCTGACAACGGATAAAGAAATATAAAATCGCAGATCTGCTGACAAGCAATCCATTCTTGTTTCATCCAAGTGGACGTTTGAAAAGTTATGCGCAAATTTATTTAAGTCTGTCGCCAAATTAATTACCGTGACACTGAGTAGATTTTTTTGTTGACAGTCAAGTGTTTTATGGTTGATAGCGGGGGAAATAAAAATGCAGTCTGCACTAGGACGACTACTGATCATCCCTTATGTGTGCTGGTTGTTTGTTGTTGCTTTGTAATGACAGCGTATACCAACGAGGCATATGCCGCACCACGTCATTTTTCTTGTGGCCGCTTATCGCTGAAACCAATTAAAAGTTGGAGGGTTCACGGCTCCATAACGATACGTGTGAGCAGCAACCTCTATTCTGTTTAACTTCAAGGAATATAGTTTGTGAAAGAGGGGAAAATGAGAACGTCCACATGTTGGTTTGGACAACGTTTTCGATATGTTACAATTAGTGATATTAATGCACCTGTATGATTGCTGATTCTTCTTTATCTGCCTGTTGTTTGTTATTGTTGATTTGCACTTTTCTCACATATTTATTAATTGTTCATCGTCACGTATACGCTAGCACTAATCAACAACGGTCCAAATCTCGATTCACTAGGACGAAAATACACTTTTATAATTTATGTTGCACACGGACGTACAGCTACGTTAATCAAAATAAACGTGGGTCATTGGAGGGTGTTCTTGTATAAATCATTTAGATGTTTACACAAATTCACAACAGAAGTTATCAGTTATGTGGAACCAAAGTGGGATGCGTTAGTGTAGTTTGCAAGCTGTATTAGATGAGTTTCAATTGTGTGACACGTTTTTCTCTCTGAGGGATTTCGAGGACTCAGTCGCTCACCCCGTGGGAGCTTCTAGCTACTGCTCAGCGAAAGTGAATTACTGATCAATACTGTGTTCTATTACGTCAATTTTCCACAATTTCAAACAGTTCTGGTTTGTGCCCAGCCTGGAAAGTTTAATTCCGAGGTCAGTCTATGAAAGATTACAGCAGCTTAATCAGTACACACTTCTAATGCAGTTGAATTCCGTGATACCACTTTACATTCGAAGGGAAAATCATATTATTCGATTGCACTGCAATAGTTCACATATTTCAGTTTATTATTACATAGGCAAACCCAATCAGTAGATGAACAACAAATAAAAAAAACAGTGAAGCAAAATCAATTACTAAAGAGCGATTCTTCTGTGAATAATCCAGATTGTGATTAGATTCGAACCAACAGCAGAATCCGCCCACCAAAATTATGCAGGTGCTCTACGAGCTGCAACTTAAAGCCACATCGACACTGTGAACATTTTACACTCAAACTTCATTAACAACACACCTTACAACATCCATCGTGCATTCGCAATTCGAAATCGGTCATCTCTTCCTCAGTTAAAAACCTGCTAGCTGCATTTTTATTTAGTTTTACGTGCCTAAAATATGTCAGTTGAAATTGCTGAACAAGGAACGGCCCTCCACTTTAAAATCAAATGTAAACGGTCGTAAGTTTCAAGGTTATCGCCAAACATATAAGTAACATATAAGCTAACGTTTCAGCTCAACAGTCTTAACAGGATTTAGTCGAACTAAGTTTTCTTCAGTACAATATTCAGCAAGCATGCATGTGCTTGATCACATGTCAAATATGACGGGAAATAGTTGATGCGTGACCTTACATTTTTGGCTTGACAAACAAGCGGCTATTTCGATCGAGGGCAAAGAAAGCAAAAACTTAAAGTATTCAAGTATTCAGTTGTAAAATATCCGCAGCAGATTTAGTACGAATGAAGTCAAACAGTTTAGGCCTCGTGTTTAACATGTTATTGATGAACAAATTGAGAATAACCCAACGTTAGGAGCAAGGTGTAATACTCTAGGTTTCAACCACCTCGATAGGCCTTCCTCAGGAGTGTTGTAATCGAAATCGCATTAAAAAAAGGCCCACGTATTCGCCCATACTCTGCTTTGCATGTATTATAACGTGAGAACAGCACAGGTGCCAAATGACGGCGAAAGAGAAATCACACCTACTGTGTTTACCAACAGAATGGTTTGAACGATTTGCCAACAACAAATTAGCATGAATGGATTGGATATTGGTGTACCGGTGGACAAGTGGTCAAGGGGGTTCAAGTGCTTGAAGAAAATTCTCATGACGTCAAAACAGTGGATGACCTGAGCGAACCGCGATCGGTTCAACTTCGACACGGTTCCAACATCCAACGGCAACTCTGTTATTTTGACTTTTATTCGGCATGCGGTGTCTGGTTGCTAAAACTACAATGACCTGACTATGAAATTCTGTACCGTTTATATCCGTCAGCGTGTGCTTGCTCTAAACTGGTATTACGTGTTCCAAATGCTGATCATAGTTTTATCACAAAAATAATTCACATAATTCATGAGCACAACTGAACACCTATTTCAGATACCCACTCCAAGAAACTAAGCACGACTACCCCGTGAACTCTTCGTTGAACAACCCGAATGGTTTGGTAATTCGCAGCTATATAGTATCTCAGTGAACAGACAATTGGCACTACCCTTCTGGGCCATAATATTAAAAGTTACACCAGACTTGCATTTAACTTTCAATAAGAAGAATGCGATCGAAGGTGACTGATGTTCAACTTGAAAATGACCGAATCTCCGACTATTCATCAGCAATCTAAAGTAGCGCTTAACAGTTCCAATGAGATTGGAGATTCCGCCCTACCTCGAAAATCCTAATAATGGGTTTATCGCCTGACGTTGACGGAGAAATTACTGTGTCTTTCATCGAGAAGATCAGGCAACCTCATCGCTGCTCACAAGCAGAAGTGATTGAGCGTTCAGATTTGATAATTCGGTCGTGCCTAGTGTGAGGTTAATGGCACCGTGGTCAACAAGGTTGACCGATAGAAGTGCGGTCAAAGTTCACCTCCCGGATATGCACTACTGACGACCTTTTTTCGAGTCTAGTACTTCTTTTCGTAAAATGCTGGCTGCGAATTCTATTTGAATGCAAAATATACGACCGAATGAGTGAAATTTAACTTGAACTTAATCACGCCCTCGGCTACCCACGAGTTACCGTAATATTAAAAGACAGACCTCAGCATTATGCTTCACTAGTCAACTAGAACGTTTCCTGGTTCCTGATTTTTGAAGACCCAGTCGGTCCACCTAACATATAGCCGACAGCTCTGTCAATAAAACACATGGGAACACTTATCGCTCTAACCAGTCATCAAGCTTTACCTTTCAGAAAGTCGTGATCTTTATACCAGCAACCGAGTAATCCAACATAATTTCCATGTTTCCATTCTGGCGAACAAGCTAAGTGCACCTTTCACTTCGATACATCCAACTGTTCTCACACGAACAGGTCAGCAGTTTCCAAAATCTGGTGCATAGTCCTTTTGACTTCGGGCACCAAAAGTGAACTTAACTTTACTTTAAGGCCGTTTCAATCAATGTCAATCAATATCAACCAATCAACATCACTTTTCACACAACCCTGGAAAATAGATGCACGAGCTCTCAAAAACTACGAGCTTATTTTCATAACTGTGTCTTCCTGTACGATATCACCAGTTGTGTCTCGGTTGCTTGAAAACTGCATGTGACCCATAACCAACGGTTTTTGCTGTTATTCTGTCACTCCCACGATTTAATCAGTGTTCATAACTAATGGACCACCTGGCATTCCCCTGACCTTGTCCGGAATTGACTGACTGCACGTCAATCCCCTGAACAACGAAATCGAAGTCACCACCATGAAAACACGTGCAGAAGGCGCATGCTCCTGAATAAACCGTTCAGCCTTGTAATATACGCCTGTGTCCAAATAAACACACACGTGGAATCGGGCAAGCTACCAACTTACTGACTTGCTATCTGTGGTATTTGCCCAAACGTTTTCATTTATCTCAAAAATCCCGACATCTAGACACGCGTAAATTCGTGTGCAAATGAGATTATTGTGAATTACCAACCAGAGAAAGAATATTTCAAAAAGTCCCTTCTCCTGTTGTCCAGTAGATTAATATCAGTGATTTGCAGAATGTCTCGCTTGCATACGATGACTGAATGTGCTGGGAGAACACAGTACCCGCCAACACTAAAAAAGTATCAAGCAAACAGTGTCAAGGACACAACTCAGCTTTGAATATTCTAAAAACCCTGATTTGACACTAAAATAGTATCATAATTCACAACTTATATGAATGTCTAATTCGTATTGTCTGCGTCCACCTTCATCGCTGTTTCTAAAAATTGTGTCGGAATTGAGAACATGTGTTCTACCAGACGATTATTGCAGATAGCAAAATTCACACTTTGAACTGCTTAGCGACCTCAATATAGACACAAAGTGTCACAAAATAGATAAGGAAAATTCAAGCCACGTTTGTGCCCAATCTCTTAACATCTTTTTGATAAAAGTTCAATTCCTAGCCGCTAGTTTTCAGCCGTTCTACTGGATCAAACCTACACAATTCGTCGTGTTGAGCCGGAGGAAACAACCTGCTATAAATAATCACCCGAAAAGTTGGTTTGATGTTTTCTGTGTGCCATATTGAGTTTCATAATGACAGTTGAAAGGGTTACAGTAAGTGATTCAATCCACTTGTCACTGATCGCGATAATTCGAGAGTATGATCCATTTGCCAGCTTTTTACTGCTCATGGCGGTGACTTTGCTCCATTATATTTGCCTCAGTAATTCTGTCAAAACTGCCATCAACTACACTATACAACAAGAATGAGAATCTTTGCCGGTTGCCGTCGAATGTTGTACTCTAAATAAAATAACCATCAAAACAGAAAGCGGACACTCGCTAATTATGCAGGTAGTCTTATTGGCCGTAGCCTCCATGTACTTATATTTTCGCTATGAAAACTTTCACGTTAGTCTTAATGAATCAAAAATATCCCTTGAAAACTTGTTATAAAATTGGGCAGCTTGGTTTGTTTTATGTCACTAAAAAATCTTAACAGTTCACAGTGCTTATCCCATCATCATCCTCTCTAAAAGGTCCATCTACCTCGCATCTATACTATTCTTATGGGGTGGTTTAATCTCTTCAAGTGTGAAATTCCAGCTCTGTACACACCACCTATGACCACCAACTCGGGAAGCGGAATATTCTGTTTCAATTTGGTTCTTTTCCCACTATTCCTGAATTCGTAAGAGATGCGAGTTATCCTAAGTCTCGCCGTGAAATAGTGCGCTGACGTGACGACAAAGAACAATATACATTGTATTAAATGAAAAGTAAACGTTTTGCCTTTAACATATGAATATTTCTAATTGCCCCTTCTGATGTTCAGTCATTCTCACCAGTGTTCCTCTGCATGAGAAGGCTGACTACTAAGTGCTCTCATTTATATTAACTAACTCACTATTTCCGTGCCGATTGATTTTTGGAAGTCTCAGGCATCGTTGAGCAGAGGGCGTGTGAAATTTTATTTCCAAAACAAGAATTTCAAAAAGATCCAAAGGGTTGCTATAAGCAGTCCGTTTGGACCAAAAGTGGCTTATGTTTCCATGTGGAAATCTGAGCAAAGAGCAGCAACCATCGTTTTAAACCTTGCAGTTTATAAGCTGTATTTTAGCGACATTTTATTTATAACGGGCAATAACACGTAGATTCGGGATGTTGTTTTCACACTGAATTGTGTTTACCGCAGCTTGCCAATCACAGGTCAAACGCATCTTTGCGAAATATATTCGGTGTTCAGTTTGCCGGTAACTTGCGTAGACCGGATCGCGGCTGAATTCCATGAACCTCACACCAAATGCTCGTAAAAGAACAACGATGGAAACACTCGTTGAGACCAGTGCGAAGCAATCCAACAATTATCCCGAAGTCTCCATTAAACCCTATGTGAAGAAAGTGAAGTGTAAAAAATCAGTGGTACCAAAGAAGGACGTGTATCGTAGCCCGTCTCACAAAGTATACAAACAGTTTCATCCGACAAACTGAAGTCTCAAAACAGTAATCATGAGGACCAGCAACGTTGTGATAATGATACCCAAAAATTACCGCTACTGTGAATAAGAACAGACATTTCCTCTACTTTGGTTTCCTAAGTAATTTATAGCTTCACATACCGTTTCGGGCAGACCTGTGCAGGCACACAGATCATTGACAGTTCCCTCAAACTCTCTTCATCGATTACTATACATCTGTTAGCAACTGGCCACTGCCTAGATTCAAATTCAGTGTTTAGTGGATTTTGGCATAACAGAAATTATCGATTGCCCAGTTCCAATGAAACCTTACTAGCTGTCAAGAGGCAGCCACAACCGCGTGCACATAAACAGCTATGACGCGAAGACAGCCGTGAATTTGGTATACAAACAATAACTACACATTCGTTCTTTGGCTCACATTTTTTGGCAGTTTCACAAGAATTTTTGTACTACTACTTCCAAATGTTATGCAAATGATAACAATATAAGAATCAGATCCACTTCACACAATCCCTGCTTTTGTCCAACGTTCAGAGAGGTGAGTGACAGAAAATGCTTCACACGAACAAAGTAAGTCGTATTGCACTTACATAACATTTGTCCGACTCCAACAAAAAATGCACAGTTCAATCTTTGCACTTGTTTCTATGCTTAGAACAACGTCAGCTTTTCAACTAAAACCTGATGCACATAACAAAATTTATGCCATGAACATCTAGCAACATATCAGCTAATCTACCGGAAGTAATGTTTCGCTAAAAAAGCCGTTATACTTGGGAACCCAGTTGCATATCACACGTAAATCACACGTAAATAATGTACTACCTACGAATGAGAACCATATATATCAAAATAAGTAATTATATATTAAGTACCCGTTACAACTTTATTTTGATTTATCGTATCTTTCTAAAGTGGTACCTAAGTTCACAAGCTAAACGAGTTTAGGTGCTGAGTTTAGGTAGATGTGTTTATTCACCTACCGTCGGGTGCGACGTCTAATTCAGTTAATCCCAGACACAACCAGTCATTTTCATACTTGGTGGACTTCTGCGACAACATTTTAACCCTACCAGTTTTTTGTAATAACTCTCAAAGACGAACACTGGCGCGGTAAAGCTCACCTCCTTCTGCTCCATAAAACACTAAACTGCTACGAGGTAGGTGGTACAAACGACGGACGCAGCGACATGCAGCCCTATGCAACTCCCAAATTTGCCATGATTTTCTTTGTCACACTTGGTCTAACTCTTTAATAAATGAACGTGACTGATTCGCTTGTGACGAACATGAACGTAGCATAACTGACCACAATACCTGCATTCAGAATGGGCACTCGAAGGAATATCAAGGTGTCCACTTGGAAGGCGTTTCCCCTGGCAGAGTGATGTTACATGTATAGAATGCACAAGCGGTGTGAAAGGAACATTTCGAAGTATTTATGCTCATACAAAACGTTTATACCGAAGCTATCGGAAACGTGGCACCTATTTCGTATAATGGTTTCAAAAATTCGTTTCGAAACCGTTCAACAATTTACTTGTCCATATATAAGTTTACTTGTTGTAAATCACATGACTATCTTACGTTGTACTCAACTAAATGTGGTTGAGCAATTAAGTCTGTGTATGTAACTTGCAGATAGGATGCTCAACAAGGTTCATAGAAATTGGTGAAAATGCTGAGCATTGTCCAGCGCCTCGGTTATTTCTGCATGTGCATAACTACTAGTTACATGCATTTAACTGGGTTCTGTAGACTTATGATACTCTTTATCGGCCCACGACCTTTCGTCAGTGGGTTCTTAATCAAACCTCACTGGTTGTTAACAAATCGCCATTGACTACAGAACCATTTGTGTTGTTTGAAAATGATGGAAAGCCTACAGCTTTGCGGTTATTTGCTATATTATAACAATCCCACAGAACAAACGACAATGTCGACAGTGTTAATGGATGATGTCATTCGAACAATATTAGACTTTCTGGTGCACCAGCGTTATACACATGAGTTTCTTTTACGACAGAAATGTTTACAACGGATGTGTGGTAGGTTATCTCTTTCCTGCTTAGCATAAAAATAGTTTGTTACAAATCTACCCCGGCACTCCGCATGTCCAATTCTATATGTGCTCCGAACTGTCCGAGACTATCGATGTAGATCGAGGGTTGCTTCATCGTTAGTCCTGTCTCCCAAGAACTATCTTCTATGCCTTTTGCATCCCCTGCTTCTGCGCCATCCTCTGCACCAGTGAATCATGTCATGCAGTTTTCTTCCATAAACTGTGTTGAACATCATCAAAGGTCATGGAAAGTCCTTCAACATGCGTCGGAGTGAACGAACGTTGCCTAGTTTCAAATAACCTGTAGGGAATATCATTCGGTGTGCACCCGAAGACATCTGAATTCAGCGAATTTCTCATGCGGGTGATATGCAATTCTGAGGTCATAGTTCGATTCGTGAAACACCGAAAAACCCAACACCCGAACGTTATACTTTTCCAGTCTCTCATACACCAAACGGGTCCCCAAAGCCAACATCGTTTACGAACGAACCAGTTAAAAGGTGGTTCTCGACGACCGTACTTTGGCCACATCATTCCATTCGAAACAGCATCCTGTCATTTGTTTCTTCAAACTCAGAACCCTACTATCACGTGATCGAAATGACATATACCAAAAGAGAACTGGTTTTAATGAGAAATTTCTCTGAAGGCAACTCGCAGTGAACGAGTAGCCAAACTCCCAGGAGTCAAGATTTGTTGAGCAGGTTTACATTCCACTGTTTCTCATACACATTTTTACAAAAAGCCTGGAGGGCTTTAGACCAACAAATATTTTTGATTGCAACATTCTACGGTATGCTTTACCTTTTGCAAAATTCCTATCCATAACTAAGTTTCGGGATAATACCGAACCATAATTCTTGTCTATCGATTCTCTCGTAAACAACCTGGAACGCTTGACAACTTTACTCTTCTAAAATAGCAAACTGAGATCACAAAAACTATCACCGAGACTTTCGTAATACACTTTTTCTTAAAAGCTGGGGGTTATTAGTCCCACCTCCTGAGCGTAAGAGGCACGGCCGTTCGCGTAAGCTTCGATGAGGCAGTCAATTCACTAAATAATTACCCTATAGTTTCTGTAATTTTACAGCATAACATAACGTTTTGTTCCGTCTTGCACGTAATTCCAACAATCATTCAGTGCTATCCTTAATTTCAACGAATTTCATAAGCAATGTTTTCTTGCTGTGAAGCGTCGGTGTTTGAATTATACCCCCTATGAGAATGAATAAACCTGCAATTTCGTTCATTGTTCAACATGTATTCAGAAAGCTTTCTTCTTTAGTATACCCGTTTCCCTTGATTGGTTGTGTCCAGTCATTTTCTATCTTCTGAGCTTTCATTTTGTGAACCTTCAAGCCTGTAGCAGTTTTACACACTCGTGCAGATGTTTCTGTTGAGCACACGGACACAAAAACATGAAAATATTCCAAAATTATGACATGATTTCAGCCACAATTAATACGCCTACTCGTTTGGTTGTTTCTAATATAGGCTGGTGACTTGTTCTGACTGAATGGGGATTCTTGTCATTTGTTCGCTTCAGCATGTTTTTCTTTCTAGAGACAGTTTTTGAAAACTCATGGCAATTTGCGAATTTCTCCAAGACGAAGGTTGTCACCTATGAAGTGATATGTTTTGGAATGAGATTGCTACACCATATTTCAACTTTTGGTTTTAAATAGGAGGCAAAAATTGTTACATATTTGCATTTCACTTGTCACACGGTTGTCTCATATTTATTAAACACTGGATTACAGACGACGCCAACTTGACTGTGAAACTTTTAGCTGAAACCGTTGTACAAAAGCTTCTCTCCGGTGTGCAAAAGGTTAACGTCTTCGAATTATCTCAGTTGCCATTCCGATTTTCTGCATTAGATTCGCGTTCGTCAATCAATATTTGGTAGAACTGACAGAACGCAATGTCCGAAATATAATATGACGTGTGTCCGTCTTTCTGTTTAGGCTTTCGGTTAAACCTGGTTATTCAGGAACAGCAAACACTGATTGTATATATAGCATGTTAGATGTGACCTGTGGTAAGCGAACTGCTCAATTATATACTCGGAATGAATATGAGATGTTTTAAAACCGAGCTCTTGTTAAAGAATGGGCGTGCTTAGCGTCATATAAAGGATATTTTATTAATTAAGGTTAGTTCTGAAAAACAGCTGAAGCGGGAAAATGTTGGTTCTCCCTTTTAAGTTGAGAGATAATCCATAATGCATAATTTGTTGTGTATGTTAACTGATTATTCTGTCGTGAGAAATCAACAAGCTACCGGACTTTGCGTTTTCATGTGTGCTGTCGAAAAATGGTTTTGCACACTACCTCGATGTCAATCTAAAAACTTCCGAGTGGGTCAGCTGGATTTTAGCTGTGAGAGTTGATTGATTTCCAAATCCTCAGCTTCAAAAGAAAGAGTGACAAACATGCCAGCAGTTTATATACCCTCATGTGAACGCACTAGCATATACGACGAAACATGAGTCATATTTATATGTATCAAGACTGTATTGTTTCAGTCATCAGAATTCAGGATCTAAGTGAAGGGTTATTTTGCAGATGGACAACACAAAAGGTCGATTTTTTACTAAATTTTCCCAATAAACTGTAAGTTTAGAATTTATCTCCACTTTTCGGATGAATGTTCCGCGTGACTGACATGCTCTCTGGCCGGAAGTCCATTCAATCAGACTGAATGATTTTGTTGAAATGAAATAACAGTCTTACTGAGCAGATAGCTAAGATGTTTACTACCAACATAAGGGTATCCCTGCAGATGTGAATGGTCCTATTTTACAGTGCCCAAGTGAGGCTTTGGACATGCTTAACAGCTTTCCACTTTCAATGATCGGTTTGGTTTAACCCTTTCGTATAACAGTAAGATTAAAAGCATTATTATGTTAGCATAAACCCTAGCTCACAGTTGGTGCCCTCTACTACTCCGAAATTACTGACCAGGAAACTTGTGTGCTATTTTCTCATTAGTGTTTTACTGTTCTACTTGGTTCCATTATCTAAGTACAAAACACAATTAAATATTCCATTCTCGGTGACTCTAAATTTTCCCGTTTCAATTCCATGGCACATTGTCAGTGTTGCTCTTTTCATCAGTTACTTCTCTCAGTCCGATAGCTCCAAATGATGTGTAAGTGTCTCGGATCAAACATACCGGGTTTGCTGTTGATAGAACTAGAAAATCACACTCATTAATATACTGTGTTTGAAACCCACCAGTGCGTTTTTTGTAGCTAACCAAAAGAGAATTACAAACGTTTCTGAAAGATTGCCAGTGATTCGCGACGGTTAAGTAGGCCTCTCTATTACGACAGTAAAACTGTTGAGTTTAAAATTAGTGTAAAGATGTAAACTCAAATGATCTTTGAAGAATAGCCGGTTAGCATGTGGCCTATCACTGAACGGAACAATTCCTCAGTACATTCATGAAACAAACACGTTGTGGTCATGCCAAGGTAAACAAAATTTCGGCCAGTGATATACGTTATTCAGCTTGGCTTCATCTACTTGGCATGTTTACATTTTGAACATTAGAAAGATGCGTGTGTGTGTATTACGGTCAAGAATATGAACCTGCTTAATGTTGTGCATACTATTTTAACTAACCTCACAATGACGTTTTGTATCCTCATAGTTTCAGATATTCGAAAATATTCTTCACTAATAATCTTTCCGAAACATGAAGACATTTAACTAACCAATTAAGGTACAATTCCGTTATCCGTCGTAAACCTCACTCATTCGGATCAGCTTAATCAGTGTTGTTCAAGAACACCGTTGGGGTTCACCGTACGTCTCATGAGAGAAATGACAATTCTAGTCCGGATAAAATTACTTTGTGCTGATTCAGAGAAACTTCATCTGACCTAACATTATGACAGAGGTGGTAAGTCAGAAAGAACAAAGTGAGCAATGCCAAGATCGGACAGAAGACTCCAGCAAGATAGCTAAACAAAATAGGGTTTTCCAGTGAATGTGGAAAGTTTGAAAACCAACAACCAATCAACCATATTGCTTTCCCATTTAAAGGATTCGCTTTTCTCACCTTATACCATTTGATGTAATCCACAAGACGTTATGATAGGACTGAAATTGATGTGATTCAAAAGTGAATTCGCTAGCGGGCAAACAAACCCATTACTTATCTGATTCTATCATCCGTGTAAATTAATTATATCCCAAATCGCCGTAAATGGAAACGCCCGATTGACAGATACGAATCGACGATAGGCTGGAAGTGAACAGATGAAAGAAACTGTGAGCAAAAAAACGACGCCAGTTTCTGATGTTTCTGCCCAAGGTCATTAGTATAAAAATCTCATTCAGAATGTTACTTTCGTGCCTGGCCAATTAGTAGGTTAGCAGGACACAATTTCAGGCCACTGGAAGTAAGTCGTTCAATAAACGAACGAAAACCATTCAGTATAGTTAGAGTGTCAGGTCAGACTCACACACACCGAAAACACTATATGGACCAATAAGTACTCACAAGTGTAGCTCATGCACAACAAAGACAGATCATCAGCGAGCTTAGGTGAAACTCCAGACGATGAAAGCAATGGCTGTTTGGCTGTCAAAACGCAGTGGCTTTGACTACCACGGCCACAGGTGATGATACAACAGCATGCGGTAGTAGACCGATCATCAGCACGCAGTTCCTGTGACTTTCGTGTCCTGGGATAGTGGCTTAAGCATTCCTGGTTGCGAAGTGTTGATTGACCAAATTAATTACAACTGACTTTCATGCGCCCGACTGGCGATTCCAAACAAAACGGTGTACTAGGTTGAGTAAGGCCCGTATCAATACCTTCAGAATTCAGCGAGAAAGCCAAAACTTTTAACGGATAGCTGCAGAAAAATATCACAGCACTGTGATATCTCAAAGACTTCCGTGTAACGTATGTGAATCTAAGTTAAAAACGACCAATGACTTACAGCTAAACTTGAGTGCTTATAATCAGCTTGATAGGTGTTACCAGTTTTGCTTCTGGAAGTTTGATAAACTTCAGCTTGTATAGAGACGTAACCACGTTTTCTCGGAAAGGGATTTTACGGGAACTACATTTATAGGCCGATAAGTATCTTACTAGATTAATCACTTAGGTTAGCACAGCTTCTCAGATGGATTTCGATTTAGTCTCACTAAATTATCGGTAGGTCGTGTGAGATTTTTGACTGATAAGAATTGAGCATTCTTCACAATCGATCCTGGTGCTCAAATCCACATAGATCGCTCATCCAACCCATCTCATAAAGTAGCCAGTCTACTAGACCAGGCACACATACAATGTTAACTTCGTGAAAAAGTATTGCTTGCTCTACTAAGAACCGAATTAAAGTAACACTTTCTCTGTCGTCACTGACCACCTACCCTTCATGAGTTCGCTTGTCTAGCTCAGTCCAATCTGTCACAGTCGTCTGAGAGAACGCCTGAAGATGTCTGAAAATGTTTCATAGACTACAGCGATCAACTGGGTAGAATTGCCCGTGAAAAAATACATAAAATCTTCTATCTCCGATTCCATTTCAAACGTTGTTCGTAGCTGTTCGAATTCGAGTCGGATGGTCAATGACAAAAGGCCCTGACTTTTATCAGCAGTGTAGTGTACTACACGAAACCGACGATGATAACCACAGTGAAAAAGCCTTCTATAGAAGTAGGTGTGGTTAAAACACACTGAATGCGTGCTCATTCAAAGCTCGATATTGTAGGTGATCAGAAAATGACCACTCCAAACTTCGCATCAAGACACCACACTAAGATTGTACGAACCACCTTAATGTTACACATTTCCATCACTTTCCCAAAGTACCCACCACGAGAGCAACTTGTGGTGCTAAATATGACACGCATCAATACCAGACAGTTTAGTCAGGTTTGCCAGTTATTCATTGTAGATCAGCCAGAACATGTCGAAACTATACTGGTAAGCTGGAATACTCAAAGACGGGGCTGGTGTTTCGGTGTAGTTACCGTCCGTCCGAAAGACGTTCAATGGCGGAATGTGGCTACCTCTCAAAAAACAGATGGCGTCACCAGCCATTGAACCAGTTGACACTCAGTGCTAGAGATACCCGGATTAGTCTGACAACAATGATAACGTGGTCTCTAATTTGATAAGAGAGCAGAATGAAGATTCCGTTGTTTCCACAGTGGAACCAAACAACAAAGACACATGAGCCACGCTTTGAAATGTTCGTCGTCAATCAACTGAACGTCTTCACGCAATCAAGGATGTCTGGTGGAAAAGCGGGGTGATCTGGAGTAGGACTACTCTGAACGCCAGCAACAAAAATAGTTTGATTAGACCCAAATTTGGCCAACCCGTCTAGTATAATGAAACACTGGTTGACGGAAACACAACAAAAAGACATTGTAAACATCTGACCCAAACATCATGATAGTCTACTGAAATGTTGACTGAGTGTCACGGGATAGCCTCTCCGATCAGTGCCACTTGCTCTGTCCCAGATTTAGCAGAAGCTTGGAGGACAACTGGTCAACTGCTAAACAGGAGGTCTGCGGGTTGAGGGAGGTTGCAGGGACAAATTTTAAAGCGTTGAGATCCGAAATTAAAAATTACTTTGTTCTAGCTGCAACACTTCATCTGGAATCAGGCAGCGGACCCACAGGAGAGCAGAGATATCATGATCGTATCAGTCTTCGTAGGTAAGAAAACAAACAAAACATCCACGGTCATGTGAGGCATCAGCCACTTAGATTGTGATGGAAAGCTTCCCGGAAGAATTCCAGTGAACCAACTTGAGGCGGGAATTTTTCAAATTAATATTCCTGAGGAGTGATGTGTAACTTGAGCGAGATCCAACAGAACGGCTGTGAATACAACCATCCGCTAAATACCCACTGTGGATTTCATTAAGATGTTTGATTACATAAATTATGAAGTATTTGGATGATGTTCGACGCGTTTGGATATCTATGTAGGTTAGCAACTTTAAGTTTGAAGTTGAAGATAAAAGTGAAGAAAAGTGCAGTTTTGTGGATCGAACTTTAATGATGTGATCTTACCACGTGCGTCAAAATCAGCTGTCTTAGCATCAGCACTATTTAGTTCCCATTTGGCCGCAAAACGAACAGCTACTTTTCAAAAGACGAGGGACCGTATTCAAGTTGGATACCGAAAGAATAGTTGCCTGATGAATATTTGGCGGTTCAGAGTCCAAACACCGCTGCGTACTTCCGCTACGCTTACAGCACTGCTTACAGATAAATGTCCATTGGTTTTACTGAGCGAAGAAAAATCGCAGTGATAACTATCAGTCTTCACAACCGCAGTATCTACACCTGGTGTAGATATTAAAGCCTGAACTAGTTGTCATGCCTCCATCTGAAATCTGCCTTCATGAGAACTACGTAGATAGTTGTAGAAGAGCAACCCAGACGGGCGTTCGGTAATTCAGTGAAGAGCAGCTGTGCAATCAGTGCGCATATCTAAAGGGTACAAGATATATTATAAGTAGTGGTTACACAACTTTTTAGCGCTGCTAAGTAGCGTTTGTCGGTTGGATTATAGAGCATCTCGTTTATACGCCTTCTTGCTATATTCCCTGGGGGGCACACTAGATGTGGCATGTGTGCGTGCAATTGCAAGTCACTTGCTTCGAAGATTATGTGCAGGGGTCCTCAGGCCCAGGCAACTATGGTGTGTCATCACAGACACGGGTGCTGAAGACTGTATTGCGATTTCACCGATACTGTGGGGTCACATGCAATCTCATGATGAATGAAAATACCGATTTATTGGACCAAATGAGTTTGTTAGTACGGTGTATGTATGTGTAACACCGTCACAACGTAAGGTTACCTAGAAAAATGCTAAGTGAGTAGTTGTCTGCGCGGTTGCTAATACACATTTTCAAGGTTCATGAAATTGGCAAGCGAACCTGAACAGTTACACTTCGTTTAAACTGAATCTGACTGTAGTCGCTTGCTACGTTTGACAGGTAATATAAATAATACCGTTACGCCATCCATGATCATCGAGTTAGCCGGCGTTCCTATGCTGAGGCTATGAGTGTGAAAACAACCGGACTTCGTTTCACAGTACACAGTAATATTATTATTAACCTAATTGTACCTAAAGCAGATAACTCAAAGGCACTTTTAACGGCATTAGCTAATTTTTATCTACATATAAATTCTTCAGATAAACTCCTCTAGAATCTTCGCTGGTAGACGTTGTTTAAATTGTTGAGTCTTACTGGATATAACCGAGTGTTAACCGTATCCTTCAGAGCTCATATTACCATAAGTTAGATCTTAATACGATCCTTCAATCCATCAACTTAGTGAAATTAGACTCCCTTGCCAGCACAGATCTTCAGAAGAGACCGATAACACAAACCTTCCTAGAAGTGATTTTCAGTGAAGTGGCAAAGCCGGAGGCGTGAATGCGTATTTCGCATACAAAGCACACTTGTAAATTGAGACTAACAAGTGAGCTGATCAAAGCAATCTTGACTTAACTATCGGAGTATGCGTATTTTAAAAGCACGAACGCTAAACAGTTGTCACGGCTTTTAAGAGTGAAATTCAGAAGTGTGAAAGGACAAGGAAAGTGGAGCCGAATAAACAAAAATAGCTTGGGATTTCATTCGATTACCTAAGCAGAAGAAAGTAGATGAATCAAAAGACGCAAGTCGGAACCTCTCGATCAAAAGCATGAGCAGCGAGATATGGGGTTTCCTTAGACGGTTTTATACAGGTCTAATGTCCCGAATGTTTGGCCCATCTGACAATAATCCGTGGGCGCTATGAACACGAATTCATAGTTCCAGTTGGGTTGTAGATGCGCATGACCGGTGGAATCAATACAACACGATGTTAGTTCCTCGGTCGTATTAGATAATGATCCGGCGATCATGATAAAATGTTGGGCTCCCAACGTGGCCTTTGGTTGGCGGTATCCGTACCACAATTTTTCATACCATTTGGAGGATAACGGCGATGCTAAAATAACAATAGTTCTGTGGTATCCTCACAGGAAGCTGCCTCACTAAGATACTCCATACGACCGTTAGTTGGAAGAGATCCAGTAAGTCTAAATGCCTCTGGTCTGTCTAAACTTCGCTGATCTGGCTGTCATGAAAAAAAAACAAATTCCTATTCGTCACAGCCCTCCAAACTGACACAGAATGAGGGCTTGTGTGTGATAGGTACTAAACTTACAGATTCCTGCCTTGGTCAAACCCCTCATTTGTAAGCTTATAGGTTCTACACGTTTCAAATCAACTTGGCTTACGTTTTTATGTATTTCAGCTGTACTTCGTCATTATCATAAGCCGAAGTTAACTTTTTACTTGAGCCGTAAGTGAACACGGATAGCAAGTTCATAGGCTTCAAAGTGTAGTGAGGACAAGCGATCACGTTATGTCACTCACACCATTACTGTTCGGTAATGAGGCATGAGCATGGACACTGACATTGAAGTAGCTGGGGGGAAAATACAGGTGCAACTAGAGTGCAGCGTGGCAATGGCCTCGTGACAACCGTGTCGTTCTGAGACCACGGTTGTAGACATCACCCGTGTATTGGTTTTATGAACAAACGATCCTCACGCCATCCGCGTTCTTGACTCACACTAGTTGGTGTCGTGACCCGTATTAGAGGATGAAGATCCCGTGCTGGTAGCCGATTGAAGATGGAGACGTTCGGAGTTCCATGGAGGAATGCAAGGACGTGGCGGAGGTGATCGGATTCAGGGCCAACCAAGTGCAGCTGGTGGCGCCACGGATGCCGCTCACGAGCAGTAAGAAGGCGGCGCTGGATGCGGCGCGAAGAGACCATGCGAAACCAGAATGGATCAGCGCGACTGAGGTGCTGATCGCCGGGTTCGAAAATTCCGCTGACTGCCAGAAAGCAATGAGGCGGTTCAAGGGCGCCCGGCTCGGACCAGAAGGCGAAGCCTCTGTTCACGTATTGTCTCTGGGGGCAGAATTGTCAAGAGCCCTGTCACGTCTGAATCAGGACTGAGAACAACGCATGCTAACAAATCAGTTCTTGAAGGGAATGCCACCAGCAGTCCGGAATCAGCTTAGGGTTTTCCGAATAAACAACCCGTGGTTATCCGCGTACTCAGCCCACAACAGTGCCCTCAATCTTCTACACCATCTAAGACGTTGGGATATCAAGGCTTGCTCTCATTCGCACGTCAACCCAACGCAATTGAAACAATTAATGAAAAGAAGCTATCTATTATTTGCATACTCTCACATTTCGTTGCCTGCAATACGAACAAGAAAGTAGTAAGATTTCCGTTGTTGTTTGCAATTCTTATTGAAATCCGGTTAAGAGTAAACCGACAGATTTGGTGCCAATGATCAAACACCACGAAACCGTCAAAAATTGATATACGGTGGCTGTGTACTCTAAAAATTAGTCTCTATATAACGAAACACAAAAATTCAAGCATAGAAATCCGGGCGGCGGACGCAAAACAGATAATACTGCACACGACTGGACCTTCAACTCAGTGTGGTCTGCCAGCGCACATTGATTCACGGTTAGTATTCGTGATAGATTTCAACATGCTATATCCACTTTATTTCGAAAGAAGTTTTCCCTAGGGTGTCCGGGAAATTTCCAGCGAATCTGGTTTCTCGAATGTGTTAAAATGGAGGTTGCCAAAGTGAAACTACAATAAAAACGAGTGTGTAAAATTGAAGGACAAGGCATGCGAGAAAAAATTGCTGTATTGATAAAAACAATTAAAAAGTAGTACATACACAACGGACTTTACAGAAATCGGGATGGTGTAACAAAAGACCAAAAAAGTGGCAGACTCTCTGCAAGTTCTCTTTTGCAATATTTTGTTTTTTGTCTCCATTTATTCAGTGCAAAGATGGTCTTCTGAGGCCGAAGTTGCATCCGCCCTTGTGATGACTTCGATCATAGAATCTGTGTTCTAAGAGGGATTGACTATTGCACACTTCTTGTACACGATACTTATCCCATTCCAGTCAGTTATTGCGTGAGGTTTTACTATCGACTCAAGTGAGAGAACGTGTCACAGTGAATGTGCAGAACAGTCTGAGCCCGCTTTGGACAGACTACTCGTGAAATTTAATCTTCACCTCATCTTACACCCAGGGGATATTTTGGCCGATGTTTTCCGATTCTTTTGTGAATTTAACATTCATACCGTCTGGGTCAAAAGCTGACGTAACGCTGTTTAAATCGGAGTAACTTTTCTTACCATATCGTCTACAAAGTGTAAACTTTTACGTGCTCCCACTTAACTAATCGCTTTCTAGCTTACCTGTGATGGAACCAAACTGCGAGCCTATTGCCACTTCATATCTCCACGGTAGACTTCACTGTTAAACGGAAGTCGGTTCTCTGCACCGATGACTGCTTCCATCAGTGCTGGTTCAGTGTTTAACGCTGCTTACCGTTTACGACCTAATTGTGTGGTACTGAAACCATCGGCTTTACGTGGTGGCCAGCAGCGCACTGCTAGTAACCCACATTTAGTGAAAGGTCCAAATCGTTCAAATCATATGCATGGTACATCTGTAAATATACCCAGCTAAATTTCACTAGAATTTAGTATAGGCTTCTGGAGATAACTCATAGTTTTCCGGTAACGCGCTTTCTGAGTATTTGCGTGTTAGGTTTTCGTAAGGAGTTTTCATCAGAACTGAGTGTCAATCCTCTCAGACGTGCTACACTCCACACACAGCGGTCTATACACTTTTCCGGACAATCAGTAATGTCACTGTCCGCAGGAGCAATAGTATTTATAATGTCAGTGGGTTTTTTTCTTGAGCCGGACGAAACTTCTTTCGAAGAAAGCAATCTGGTCTTTTGAGAGTTAAACGCGAGTGGGTTTCCCTGTTTTTGTACGTCTACTGATTCTAAGTTGAACCAGAATTAGATGTACTTCTGTTCTCCAACTCATTTGAAAATATACGACTTTTCAGCTTCTCAGTCGTAAGTTCCTGATTTGTTTCTGTTAGGAGCCTTCACAACCATCAAAGACGAACACTGATAAACAACGCCATGCGGGTAATTTTTACCATACTCCAAAAGTTGTCCGGACTTTACAAGTAGACTGGTAATGCGTAATTTTGCTGGATCCATCAATGTTGGTGTTAACGATTTATCACTAAAGTCAATTTCGTGGAAGATACCTGCTTCATAATTCTCGAACACCCAAGTTTTGTAGCCCATCAAAGATTAGCGGACCGGATATTCCACCCAGACCAATTTCGTCGATAATCAACTCATCTCACCACTAACTCGCGAAGTGGCATGTTAGAATGCTAAGGCTGCCTAAACGGTCGCTAGCCAAATATGACCTAAAAGGCAGCTACGAACTAGTTGGCTTGCTACCGTCAGTTAACAACACCGTAAAAACTGAAAAGTTCGCTGGATGTCAATCGCTATCCGTTAATTTTACTGTTAATGAAATTGGCTTTTAGGTAACCATATAGGTTCTGGTGGAATGTCCCTCAACATCCCGTTGTCTGAAATGGAAAATCTACCATAACAGTGCACAACAAATGTTCTGTTCCAATATCTGGGAAAATTTTCCACACGGAATGGCAAAATGGCAATGAGGAGCTCTCGATTTGCAATCCTCGAGGACACTTTTACTGTCCACATAAAAAGCAAAGTGGACCTATATATCACGACGAGGGCGCATTATCGAGGTTTTGTGCATGACATTACCATGATCACTGACGGTGAACAACAAGTCGATACGTTAATGACATCACGAGAGTTTGCGATTTGCGATGGAGTTAGAAAAGAATCACGTTCTGCGTTTTTTAAAAAATTGATCCAACCGAAAGCTGATGGTACCTTAATACGCTCGGTCTACCAAAAGAATACATGGGCAGGGCAGTATTTATGATACATTAGTTCCGTTCCAGTTTAGCACGAACACATTTAGCAAGAAGTTTATCCGATTGAGCCAGAAAACGTGGTACAGCTGATACAGGTGACGGAAAGTATTTACGTGAAGGCTTTAAGAGCAAACTATTACCGACAGTGGTTCATAATACGGCTCAGCAAAAAGCAGGTCAACACCCAACCCGTTCACTTTGCAGAACCAAATGCTTCCTTTCAAACACGATGATATTGGTCTAATCTTGAAGGTCGATAAGTTTCCTCTGTTAGACAGGTTAACTCCGCGATCAAAGTAGCTGTCAGTTTTACACAACGCCACAGCCCGCCATCAAGGACCATCGTCTAGCACTGTGTGTATCGGTATTCTGGTGGGTGTAGTTCCGTTTGCATAGAAGTGACGGAGAGGCATTCGCGAGTCAAGATGGAAGTTCATATGTCTAAGTGGGTATGTAACGGCGTCGGCCAAACCGTTGCAATTTGTGCCGATGAGGACAACGGTCACTCACACCGACGTCATCTATCGCACGCTACATGCTCAGGGTAAATCACGAAATTGGCAGTCCGTCGACATACTCAGTCATTCTCATGCGCCGAATCAAATGCTTACTACATCTTGCCGAGGGATATGTTATTGAATGACTGAAGCCACCGTTGTGTATGCCGAAGAAACTGTTTATTAAACTACACCTAACCTGGCAGTGCCCGTGGATTTTTCCACACCTAGAAAAGCCCTCCGTGAATCATAATTTTTGTTCACTTTGTGATTTTCTTTCTACAAGACATGCTTGACACAGTGCAGCGAAACCACTGTTACTAACACGTGTGTGAACAGTGAGGAACAGCGTGTTATTGGTGGTGACAGCAAGGTGATGAAGAGTTGTCTGGTTCGAGATGGAGACGGAAGAACTACTCTGTAGTGTTCTCTTCACACTTACCTTTGCGGCAGACACTCACTTCAAGATCTCGCGTGTGACGACTGGGAATTCCATATACCACATGTCAATGCGATCGCGTTGATTTATGTCTATGGTTCCGGTGTATGTGAATCTCGAATCCAAACGACCTCAATCAGTCGAATCGTACATGGTTGCATATATTACATGAAATAGTAATACCCAACACGTAACGGTAGTTGTTTTCAATAGTCAACAGAATTCCCACCTTTGCCAAGTGAATTTAACAAAGGCTGTGGGGGTGGTACATACGTTTAAAAACGATTAGATATCGATGTAGTTTTCACACGATTACATATTACTGTGTACCGATTCAAATTGGATCAATGTCCTTATAACGGATATACTTTCGAACACCCTATTCAGCACTTAGTTGAAGAGAGTTTGTCCCTTGTTGGTTCAGTCCACGAAGGATTAAACAGATTTCTGCCTTTAATCCAAGTCATTCTTCTGCTGAAATCATGTTTAGTGGGCTTTCGCTCGCGTTTCTCATTCATTGTCTCGTATCACACCTGTTAAACTCAACTGTTTTATCGACTGGTTATGTGAGTGAGCTCGTTCATTCGGGAACTCTGCTCTATTATGCTAACGTTTATACATGAGTTGTTCCAACTCTCTTCTCACAACATCCAGATTTATTTGGCAGGTTGACTTCAATTGCATTTCGTGCTACTGATGTGAGCTCCCAAACTTTCGTTAAAACTGTTTGAATAAGCAATCATTTTCCTCTGCATTGCTTCGCTTATGCCATTTGAATTGCGATGTTTTTCTTCTCAGTTTTACAGTTGATTGATGACATAATGACGATTAATTATCTATCAAATGTTATTCAACTGTCAGTGAGAATTGCTTGTAGTTGATTCACTGAGAAAGATTTCCACTGACACAAAAGTCTGCCATTCTTTCACTAGATATTTTGCGGGTAGTTGGAACGTTCGAATTTGAGAAGCATTTTTTTCCCAATAATCAGACAACATGGACAGAAAAGACCCGATGTCACGCTTCTTTCGTGGGCATTCCATTTCACTCGAAACCTTTTCTTAGGATTTCAATGGGGTCAAAACTGCCCGGGGTTTGAACCACTAAATTCATGACGTTCAAGTGAGTGACAGGTCTAGCTTGAAAAATTTCCAGGAAAAGTGAAGTTTTCTTACAGAAAATCGGTTTGTAAATAGTGCGCAAACGGGTTGCAGTTTAGTTGTGAATCGCTGTAATCTTTATTACAAAATTCGTCGGCCTTGTATGGATGAATACACTTCTCAAACACATCGTAGCTAAGCTGGCAGAGCGCACGCCGCGTTGGGACATCCTGTGTGTGTCACTGATTCGAACCCAGTTGGGTTTTATTTAAAATCATAAATCTGCCACACGACTCATTTGTAACGCAATTTCTGTGCCAAGCAGTGACGGTCGTGGATTCCAGCCTGAACTATTCGATAAATCCTGCCGGGGAAGTCGATCCCCTGAATCATTTGATGGATTTATGTGGGACACTTGGACGGGTGGATAACAGAGTCCAAATGTGAAAGTTCTGAGCTCCTGAAGTGGCTTCCTACCTCAGCTGATAGAGTCCTTGTCGTTTTTAGATATGCTGTGCCTGTTGCTGGTTCCAATCCGGCCGAAACGCTGACTTTTCACAACTTTGTCTCATCTAACATCCGGGAAAGATGGTTGGTTAGTGGTAAATGGTCCGGACGTCCAATGTTTCTACAAACTTCATGCCCAAACCAGTTTCGAGCGACCAAGAAAGAATTTCACTTTGACAGTAGAGTCAACCACAACATACAGACATAGGGTGATCAGCTCGTTCAGATAAGTAGAACGATCGAACGACTCACCGCAACGTAATTCTCACCTCCCCGTCATAGTCAAAGGACAAATATTGTAATCTTAAAACAGGACATGGCCGATTGCAATTGACCAAAGCAGTCAGTCAGCTGAAGGATATCACCTTCAACGTTAGTGTAAAAGTAGACAAAATGTGTGTACACGTCACCATATTTGAGTGCACGAAACCCGAACTAGTGAAACGGTTAGCCAGTTTCATTGAATAATGACGTTACACTTGATAGATGGATTGTTCGATGAAGGTTATACGTGGTAGTTTCCTCCCACTTCCGTTTCAACACTTTTCATCGGCATAAGACATTACTGGGAACGCTGTTTGATAAATGCAACACTGTTGACAAAAGTAAAACTGGAACTTCATAGTCATTATGAATGCTCCTTCTGCTGGAATTGGATGGAAGATAAACTTATGAGACATCAGTAGTAAAGAGGGATCCCTTATACTCCATACTCTTAGCCTTGTATCAGTGTTCATCCTCAAGTAAGACAAAGCCTAAATCCACTTTACCCGACAGTCGATGCGCATTTAAACAGCGGTTGACGGCCATTTGTGAAAATTAACTTGAAGTAGCAAATTTGATCTGGATACATTTGTTAGTAAAAGGGATATTATCAAGAACTAACCGGAAGGGTATTATGTTCGACCTGATTACTGAATTTTGTGAACTTTGCAGGAGGAAAAGCACTTGGGTCTCCATGTCGCATTCTAATATAACCGTCTTAGTGGGACATATATAATCTGCTAATATCCTAGTACCAGCCTCCAAATAACTTTATTTGTCATTCGAACAAGATAGATGTGAACATTGATTGATTTTAGCACTTCATATTGGTCCATCAGTAGAAAACAAACACTCACAGAGAAAATTTGAAGTTAACGACTGCAACACTTATTTGTTATACCATACACCAACACAACTTTGGACAATGTAGCTCGCAATCACCTAAAAAAAATTACCGCTTAACAACACAGATAGTGTGTTGTTTTGTTCATACTATTCACTAGCTTTTCTAAGCTACTTATTGCTCATCTTTAAATGATGCTCCTCGTCTCGCAATTTCAGGTATCAACTTTTTAGACACGTCTCACGATTACGTGATTATCTGTTGAAAGCATCAAAATTAATCGTTCCGCGCCCTGCCGTATTATGTGCAGTCTTAGTGTTTGTTAATGAGCATACTAGTTGATAGTCCAGAGTAATAGGTTTTATTTTCTTTGAATAGTTTGCAACACATTTCAGAAGATGTGTTTAGTCTCGATAGGTCTGATTGTACACACAGAAATCAGGTTCATACTAACTTCTCGACTGCCCACAGAAACATCACAATTCAATCACCGAATAAGACCCAAATGTTGAACAAACAGCCTTGTCTACTTGAATATTTTCGAAAGCTTTCTAAGTTCCTTTTCAACATTTGATCAATCATTCTGACATTTGAATAAATATGAGTCGACTACATTTGCTTCCTGAAATTCACAGGAACTCAAAAGTTTATTCCCAACACAGCGTCACGTAGCACAGTCCAATTCGAAAACCACACACAACTAAAGGGGAATGAATGAACTTACATTGAGTGAATAACTTGATTAGCGTCTACCTAGTCGCTAGTTCAAATGAGGGTTTACAACAAGATGTGATGGGTTGATTTGATTGTCACTTGTAATTAGCTCAATAGCTGTAATCGATTGCGGATTAACTCTACTTCTTTTTCCGGTAGGGAGGTAATTCACTATCGTTCTTTCCTCACCAAAGTGTTTCGTACTGCAATAAACCCCTACCTTATACGAGTGGCAATCAACCCATCATAAGTGGAATATGCTCAATAAGTGAATGGCATGTACAAATCCACTTTAAGTTGAAGGAATACATGAACGTTTGCTATATGCATTACAAGTTGACAACGGACACGTGTAGGTTCCGCGAAAACCGCGTTGACAGAATTAGGCGAACGATTTGAACGACTAAACTTCAGGAGCATCGCTGATTCGTCACCCACTTTCTCACCGCCACTGAAGCGCGGTTTGCAGGTGCACACTACGTACTTCACTAGTAAGTTGTAGGGGATTGCGGTCAATATAAGGTGGTCTTTATTCTCTTCAGTCTCTTCTGAAGAGAAAACTACAAGTGAGGTTTGCTCATCAGCGAAATTAGACTGGACTGGAACAGTTTTTTGAACAATGAGGCTTCAACTTATCAAAACTCACGCAAGCTACTGGTAGCCGATCTGCGACAGATCAGCGTTAATTAACTAGAAATATCCAGCAGTTGCTAGGTTGAATAAGGTTGTTTCCTTATAGAAAGAGTACCACTTTTTCACAAAATTAAAATTGCTCAGTGCCGTTTGGATTCCCGTTCTTATTTTATTGAGTTGGTAGCTCAGCTCCCAAAGATCATTTGTCTGGAACCTGATCCAAGCTTTCTTGAGGCAAATCCGTTAACCCGTGCATCATTTATGTCCCATTAGGCACGATAGAGTTTTCATATGTTCGCAGTATAGCTGCATTTACGAGACTGTCCGACCACATTCTTAGGATGCACAGTTAGTGCTGTTTGATTCAACCGATGACACAACCAGTAGGATTATTTCACAAGTGAGCTGGAATATCTGTGTGAAGACTGCATAGTCAATCCATTTTGAATGACGCATAATGTGTAATACCTACTCCATTTGCTCTAAGTTCTTGTTGTTCTGCTGACCGATTTTTCATAAACCGCAAATAGTAACAACATTAACAAGCGGTGACAGAAATTTTATCAACGTCTTCCGGACTCGCCTGGTGTACTCCGATCTGTTTGTTTCTTACCACTATCCATAATTGTGTAACCTACTACCTCACATTTCTTCAATGGTTAACATCACTTCTCCGTTTGCAAAATATACTTAGTTTTGAGTCAAAGATTTTTGCTAATTACTCACTATTGACATGGAGAACCCGATTGATCCGACTAAATTCTTGTCTGGTCTTAACTCTCTTTAGTCCACTTAGGCTGAGGAACGTGTAACATGGGATCATTGCAAACTCTGCACAGCTTATCATTCGATTCTGTTTTTGAGCTATTTGTAAGAACGGAGCCTGGGAAACATTGCAAGTGTTGATCACAGTTCTTCTTCCACGATTTGCATACACTATGACCACCAAACGAATCAGAGTGTCGTAGTGTTGGGTTATAATCCCTATATGAAAAATTTAATTTAATAGCGTTTGCCGAATTCACATTTATGCTACATTGCCAGAGTAAACTACGGTTTTTCAGCCAAAAGGCTGTAATAGGCGAACAATAAACGGCAATAACGTACGAATGGAATAAACTGCTACCCAACGGAAGCCTTCTAATGGGTCCTCATGCAAATAAAGTATCGTCTAAGTGCTGCAACCTCCACATTCATGGATCAGTTAAACTGCATGCAGCGTACCGTACAATAAGCAATCCAACTTTTACCAGAACCATAGACTTCTGCTCTCATGTTCCATCCAAAGAAATTCAAATACTCCCACGTAGTTGCGGTGGGAGTTAGATTAGAATGTATAATAAACTGCTGGGTGTCCGGATTGTTATAAACTTAAAACGTGATAGCCTGTTCGCAAGCACTCCCTTCCACACATTCTTTCCCAAACTCCTCTCCGCACTCAAGTTTCTCTCTGAAATCTGACATCAACAAACCATTGAAACAGCAGTTTATTTTCACAAAACCAACCTTATGTATCAGGCGGCAGCAATGTTGAATGAGGCTTATCCACATAGGATTCGGGACACACGGTTCACAGTTTGTTCCCTGAATGGTGAGGTAGACTTGGTTTCTCCTGGCCGATTTGTAAAACCTTCGTGAGCAATCTAATCTGTTAGGTCCTGAAGAGCTTTTGTCAGCTGAAGAACTTTGGTTATCTATCATACTCTGAGCTGCTTTTATGATTGTTGGTATTCTGATAGGAGAGTGGATATTTTGCGCTGGCTAACTCAACTTGATTTTTACTAGGCGTGCTGCTAACTGTTAGCTTGGTTAACGACGATTCGTGCGCCAAATGAACGGTGTTCGTGTAAAAAATTGCAATCCAGCCATTTTTTGGCCATTCCTGATGGTATACTTCTCAGTGCATTTAGACGATGTCGATTGAGTACGTATGTAGGTAAATAAAGGCTCACAATCGGTTCTTGTTGAACCGAATTCGAGGCCAAAAAAATTGCCATCGTCTACGCCGGAAAATAGACAGTTTTGCATTATATTTAGAGGTTCGTGATACAGGTTAAATTTCTGATGTTTCAAAATTTTGGTTCAATGTAGCTAATCGAGCTCTACCTGGAGTAGCTCTCGGTGGGAAGCATTCCATGAGTATGAACTATGAGACAATCATACAGAGTTTCACCGTGCGAAGCTGAGACAAAGAATATAACTGCAATCGATGAGCTCCATCAGAAGCCAGTGAGTGTGAGTGAGAAACTGGAAGCAAAGATAAGCACTTGCAGCGGGAAAGTCAGATTGAAATCGATGTAGAGATGAAGCACATCACAACAAACAAACAGCTGTTGTTGATCCACTTCATTATTTAAGGTGAATATTGAAATCAAGCTAGACAAGTTGCATGGACATTTAGGTCAAGTGCAAACTATGAGGAAGGGTGATCGTGTGTTTCAGTGACATCCACTCGGTAGCATTGGGCACTCTCTGTTGCAACAGTGGAATTAACTAGTGAAAAGCCATATTAAAGGGGTGTCGCAGGATATCAACAGAAATGAATAAAACAATCACATACTCCAGGTATCAAAACGTCTGACAAATCGTCAGTGAGTTGGTTGTCAGCAAAGACAGCGAATGGCACATGCATCAACAACTGTGCAAACCGACACATGTGGCAAAGGCTTCAATGACATCATGAACACAACCAAACGTTTGCACATGAAGATTACCATGCGTTGGCACAATGAAGGGTGCCAATTTTGAGTATGAAAACTGCATTTCTTCTCAGCTTGCTTAACCGCTCTCTTATATTTTCCTTCAACGCAATCGATGCTCCCACATTAAGCATCAACCTGCTACCCACAAGCAGTATAAGGTGAACGTTCACCTGCACATCCTATCGGTAACCTAGCTAAACTGAGCAGTCTTCGTACACTGTCAGCGGTTGGATTGGTTAAGTTATCCCTTTCCTGTTAAGTGTTGCAGCAACAGCTTGATGACTACCATATCAGCTGAGGGCAAGAACTAAACATTTAGAATAGTCGACTGATCGCGCTCAAACGTGAAGCAATATCTGCGACGTAGCTGACACTTCAAAGCACATTTAACACAAGACGGATTAAGAAAGTCAGGTAAACCATCCCCATATATATACATTGAAGACCTAATGACTGCAATACTAATTAAGCTAATCATTTGATCAGCTAACACTCAATCGAGCAATCCCTGTCTGTCATAGACAGCAGTCCACTCACGCTGACCTGTCCACAATTTGGTCAATGACGACTCTTATTCGAATCTCCAAAAACTGATCCCTTGAATTCAATCCACTAAAAGTCTACCACCCTATCCTGTTGTTTACGATGTACAAGTACTTTTATTAGGAATGATTAAAGTGTTCTTCAGTGTTCACTAATTTTAGATGCGAACAACCAGTTTTGAACGACCGTTCTCCTTAGATTGGTTGACAGGCGAACCCATTCAGTTCCTTGACAAATTTTGCCTGCGGAAAACTATTTGTTATTAGTGTATTTTAAACAATATTTTGCAGTAGCGCAAGTTAATCAGTCTAATCACTGTTTCACAATGTTCCAAACAAGCTCGCAATCGGGAGATGCTGGATAAAATGGTCAAAATGTTTCTTGTACAACCCGAAAGTGTCACTGTAAAGTTTACAAACAGTATGATACCTGAAATCGTAGTAGGGAGGCACCATTAAGAAATAAACTACTGTAAATGTCCATTTTATTTATCCCAGCTCACTATTCCTTCGCTTGTGAACAGTTTATCTTCAGTACTGTGATGAAGAAAATTTTGGTAATAAAACGCTAAGTCAGGGAACAATTACATATTTTACTTTGTTCCTTTCTGTTCTTTATTATTTTGTTAATTGTGCCATCCCCCAGTGCGTCAGATATTTTTCAGCAGCCACTCTATAGCGGCCATTGTACCCGTGAGATTGTGCAGCGATGTGTGAACCCGTTTTTTGACGAGCACAAGCACAGCACACTGATGTGCCCATTTCACTACGACTACTCAGTTGGATAATTTGTTAGGGATATAGTTTGGACTGCACTATCTTTTACCACTGTTATAGTTGAGATGTTCGGACTGAATGACTTTTCGGTATTGGCACATCAAATCTACGGCTAGAAATGTGATCAACAATACAAGCTACCCTGCTCCCGTGATGAAAAACGTATGCGGTAACCGGTTCTTCAGTTAACGCCGTAACAAGTGAATGGTTAGGCTGTATTCTGTTTTCCCATTAATCGTTCAGCTATAAATCAGTCACAGTACAATAGGTGCATTTATTCAGCCTACGCTCAATTCATTACACTATGAGGTGGAGAACGCCATTCAATTACGGTGTAGTGGTAAATCACAAGTAGGAAACTCAAGAAAGGTCTTTCTTTAACTATCAGGCGACCAGAAACTACAGAAACGTATGCTTGTGTATGGCGTTCAAACGACCAGGTAGATCATAAGACGAGAAAAGCACTGAATTTGCTTGCAATCACTAGTGGGACGCCAACTGTCAAACCGGATCCGAACATGATGGTCAGTGGTTACTGTTAACTTGACTTAACATATGAGCATAAATGAAGCTTGAGAAGCTTTGTGGTAAATGAGCAAAGTTTTTGATGAAGTTATCAGGAATGAGTACACCAATAACGTGAGCTTGGTAATACGACCCATCATGAAAGGGACACATCTCATAAAATCAAAATTTTTATTACAACTTGTGAAAAATATTACAAGTTCAACCGAAACGGACACACGTAAGTCTCACAAGATTTGATGAGATACAACCTATCGCAGATGCGGTTAATGAAAACATCACTGTTCTGTTTTTATTTCAGCTCACAAAGTTTCGTTAATTTACAAACTAGGTGGCTGCATAGGTCAACGCAAGTAATGACCTATGTATTGCCCACTAATTACAAGCGAATCGATCGGTCATCGAAGTTAAGCTAGCACGTTTTTCGAAATCTCTTATATTTTGCTGATTTGAAAGGTTTATGTTTACTAGTAAAGTTGTGGACCGTCAGGGAACGCACTAGGCATAAACCTTTTATACTCGGAATTAGGGATCACGAATAACCCTAGAAATCTTACTTGAATTGAACCCCCGTGCCACGTAATTAATCAGAAGACCTGGTACTGATAGCAGAAAGCATTTATTATTTATGAGATGGGAAGGCAAGTTTATGAATGAAAAACAGTATTAAAGAAATCACAGTTCGTCATTGGCTGATCGTATTAGCACATGCAAAATCACAAACTATAAATTAATTGGTGCAATACAGAACAAACAAACTGTTGAATAAGGGGACATGACATTTAGACTGTTCGTCCAGTCCTGATGCGATATCTTTAACAAGACACGTGAATTGCACTTCTACCGGAATTTCTGTTGCGTCGGGATTTGGATAATCAGTGAATCGAGTAGATTTTCACCATAAAATCTCCCAGCGAACCCTTGACTGACCCCCAAAATACCTTGCTTTGCTGTTGTTGAAACTATTTATCCGTCCATATTTTTGCCTTAAGCCGTGCCGTTCCGTTCACTTGGGCTGACTCCGAAGTCTACTGGAACGGTAACCTGTAAATACACGGACGTGCACGCCTCGGATGGTCCAACTGGCCTGAAGCAACTAGTGGGCTTCGAATTGCAATAGCTATGTAAATTCCAATTCATCTGCATGCCAGTTTTGCCATTTAGTTCAAACTTAATGAAGTCCGTAAATCACCACCAATGTTATAAGAACTAACTGGAACTGTGGGGGAACTCAATATCCCTAAAACCCCTGAGGGGTAGTATGACTTCATAGGGAATAGCACGATAATTTCTACAGGTTCCATCAAACCTTGACAGTTGACCGCATAACAATATGTCATCATACGTCATACGGTTTCCTTACTCTCAGATGTCGCGCCGCAAGAAGCCAGCCACNTGTGGACCGTCAGGGAACGCACTAGGCATAAACCTTTTATACTCGGAATTAGGGATCACGAATAACCCTAGAAATCTTACTTGAATTGAACCCCCGTGCCACGTAATTAATCAGAAGACCTGGTACTGATAGCAGAAAGCATTTATTATTTATGAGATGGGAAGGCAAGTTTATGAATGAAAAACAGTATTAAAGAAATCACAGTTCGTCATTGGCTGATCGTATTAGCACATGCAAAATCACAAACTATAAATTAATTGGTGCAATACAGAACAAACAAACTGTTGAATAAGGGGACATGACATTTAGACTGTTCGTCCAGTCCTGATGCGATATCTTTAACAAGACACGTGAATTGCACTTCTACCGGAATTTCTGTTGCGTCGGGATTTGGATAATCAGTGAATCGAGTAGATTTTCACCATAAAATCTCCCAGCGAACCCTTGACTGACCCCCAAAATACCTTGCTTTGCTGTTGTTGAAACTATTTATCCGTCCATATTTTTGCCTTAAGCCGTGCCGTTCCGTTCACTTGGGCTGACTCCGAAGTCTACTGGAACGGTAACCTGTAAATACACGGACGTGCACGCCTCGGATGGTCCAACTGGCCTGAAGCAACTAGTGGGCTTCGAATTGCAATAGCTATGTAAATTCCAATTCATCTGCATGCCAGTTTTGCCATTTAGTTCAAACTTAATGAAGTCCGTAAATCACCACCAATGTTATAAGAACTAACTGGAACTGTGGGGGAACTCAATATCCCTAAAACCCCTGAGGGGTAGTATGACTTCATAGGGAATAGCACGATAATTTCTACAGGTTCCATCAAACCTTGACAGTTGACCGCATAACAATATGTCATCATACGTCATACGGTTTCCTTACTCTCAGATGTCGCGCCGCAAGAAGCCAGCCACTTCTGACCTTGCACTCAGCACGCACACCGATCGCGGTAAACCGGCTGTTCTTACGGCACACTGCTCAGCTTGTTGCTCACGCCACCCTCCCATTCGGGAGGGCAACTGACATATCAAGTTGATGAATCGGTCGTCAGCTTTCTTAATTGGTTAGTGTTTTCATAATGTTGTTTGATGCTAATATTCAAGGTTATAAGGAAGTTACCTGTATTTACGCTCCAATTTGCGACAATCACCCATCTGCCCACCGCTAGCTCATGCGACAAATTCCACATGTCAGGCCAACCGTTTTGAAAAGCAATTATTTTACGGTTTATCGTGAACAACAGAAGTTTAAAGATTAAAATGCTCAATGAACCAAAACACCCAATAATTACTGCAATTCTGATTTCTGATGTAATCAATATTCGGACTTTCAACTGGATGCATCCGGTTTTGGACGGTTCAACAATCCACAGGTGGGTGCACATATGCTAGTCGACTTGCGACCTAGCACAGTGCACGACACAGGTAACGATGCTTGTTCCTGACGTTGTAAACTTTCTTCCATGGATCCGTCTATCAGATAGTTCAGAGAAGTCGAGGAAAATCTGGCACGTCAATCAGGGTAACTGTGCCCACCTGACTGCTTTTAGAATTGCGCATTTCACTTGCTGAATAAATAAAATTTGACGGATGGCTATTAGAACTAGAAAATAGATGCGAAGGATTTATTAAAAAAGGGTAAAATTCTTCTGCCAACGAGGACACCTCCTCAATCAATTCTTTTAACGGGAAGTACCACTGGAGATGGTATGATTGGTTATTCGTAAGTGGAGGCTTTTGAGTATTGTAAGTTAAACATCATCCAAAACAACGTTCTCATTCCGAGTGAACATTTCGTCCTGTTCACTTCAATCATAAACACTTGATTTAAGGTTGGTTGTCGTAGAACTCAACAAATTTACTACACACTTTTGTCCGGTCCGAGTATAATCCTAACGGAACTTCCTGCCAGACATGTAGGCTGGCAGGCACTTTGTTAGCCAGAGATTGAAAGTAATCGAATCAACTCCCGCTTATGCGCTACTTTTGTGGCTTTTTTCTTCTAAATGTTACACAATCTACCTTCCTTTTCATCGAATGGGCGCTTTCAATATTTCAAGTATTTGGTCGATTGAGGTATGTAAGCTCCGACATGTCAAAGTAACCTAGCTGGGTTCGTTATGTCTGGACCAAAATTTACTTACCGATAAACTAGATCGCAACCAATTCTACATCTGTACGAGCTCTATAAACGACTCACATTACACAAAGCGGACTGGTAAATGGACAAACCTCACTTTCCACTTAACGACGGCCCCATAACTGAATACCGCCTGATAGGTGTTGGTGTACACTGAGGAGTCAGCTGGTGGAACTTGTGGGGGAGATTTGAGCCTACGAGGCTTATCCAAAAAGTCAGAGGGATTCAGTAAGCAAGATATAACAGTAATGGTCTTTCAGATCATATAATCAGCACAAAGGATTGCTACAGAGTAGTTTGCCGAGGATGTGTAAGGTGAGGGCGAACAGATCTGAATTTTCAACCATAACTATGAAAATGAGGGTGAAGTTCATGACTTCATCAAAATTCATGATCATAGCGACTGTGAGATTTTTATGTTATCAACTGAGAAAGGATAAGAATAATGATTCGATTTGCAGTTATCTTTAGGGTGAAAATAGTACTCAACAGGAAGGCTAATAGCCAACTGAGACCTTTTAGTACGGTAATAACAACGAATGGGCTGACAAGTTAAACGGAGTAGGCAGAACATATGAATTGTGT
>QNGE01001934.1:112043-135550 GCA_008508345.1 Paragonimus westermani | reverse complement strand
CGCAGTGATGCTTCACCATTTCGACGCTAACGCCATCACGAGCATAGCTATAGACGAAGAGGGTGATCTTGTTTGATAAACCTCTTGTTTGCCAGAGATCGATGGGCGAAAGCAAGAGCTAACGGCAAGAATCTCGACGTGGTGTTCCTCGATTTCAGCGGGGCCTTCAACAGAGTGTCACATAACCATTTGTGATGATCACACCCGCCATGACAAATAACCTGTAGGTCATTTTTTCGACAGAGACGTTTTGTGATATCAATGTTTCTGCGTTGGTTATCAAAATCAACTAGTGGTACTTTGCGATAATTAAATAACTGACAGTTACCTTTAGGATGATGACCATGTGGTAATAAGAACTCCGTCAGTTTGCTGAGCAAGGTGAATGTACAAACTGCAGTCTATACTTCACAACACAAAAGTTGTCAGGTGGTTAACAAGAACAGTTTGTAGTAGAGGAGTGAACAAAAACGATAGACTAAGGCTTCAGTACGACTTTGTAAGCTATATGGGAGTGGTGATTTTTAGCAGTTTTGTGTGGAGAGTTTCGTGTGGTGGTCAACAATTCGTTAATGTCGGCTACCACTATTCATGATGTGAATGCTTATAAGCCTGGTAGTTACGAGGATGAATAGCATATGACCGCATCAGACGAGTGGTTTCCGAGGGGAGTGCGGTAGTGGGGACTGGTATATACGTTATACTCAGCTGACGACTAAGTGTTTCCCGGGATCACACTCAAAAATGTCATCAGGTTTTACAAAGATTTTGAAGGTAGAAGTTGTTAATAGCATAAGATAGCTATCGAGCCCTTTTCCAAACGTTAAACATTGTTACTGGCTGTGATTTTATTCGAAAATTTGTTCCAAATATAAGAATATTTTACACTGAAGAACTTTGCGCCTATCTTTTTCCGAGATATCAGGGTTGGCAAAGTGGCTGTCTTATTTCTTAGGCCATATGGGGAGCTGGGTTGTAAGTGAATGGCGAACGCTGCGGAGATGGCGCCCGAAAGTATGAGTTTACCAAGAAGGGTGAGGTTTAACTTTAGTTTTCGCAACCAAATTCACAACGTATATTTTGTAGACAGAAAGCTGTGTTACTAGGCTAACAGAATGTGGAAACGATTTTGATATCGTCGACAGTTTGAAGTGGCTTGCCAAGTTTAGCGAAATTTCTTACTTAATTTATATACACTAAGAAGAGCAACGGTCCTAGATTGCTTCACTGAATCACCTCACTCGTCACTGGTTTGTGCTGGACAGTGCCATCATATTTTGACTGTCTGGGTGCTGCCTTGAAGATATGATGAACGCAAACCATGTAAGGGGTCTTCTATGTCAAAAGATGCTATTTTGACCAAGAAACCTTCTACATGTTACAGATTGCGATGATTACTGCATTTCTTGCGTCGACGGATATCAATGTGCGGTTTAAGAAGTCCAACTGGCATGCCATACAAGAGTACTTACTGAGGAACCTGTGCTGTAAAAGGTTTACAGGGCTTTGTGGCCTCGAGAACTTGACAGTTTGCGCACTTATCATCCTTCCGAGCATTCTTAAGCAGATTGATGTATGCTTGACAGGACGATATTTACTAACGTCCTGCTTTGGACCACTTTTGTGCAATGCATAATGATTGACTCTCCCCATCAAGGAGGATGATGTTGGATAAAGATGATGGGGTGCAAAATTAAGTAAATGAATGGGCATATCCCCCACCTCCTTGCTTGATGGGTACTGGTGAGACAACATCAGGTCCAGGATGGATTGGGAAGTTAATGGCAGCTAACTGTAAGCGAATACTTCTGACATAAACAAGAACGTCGCTCGGAACTTCATCTGTTTTCGACAGAGCACTAACAGGTAATAGGACGTGTTCTTCGTTAAACGGGGTAGCGAAATGCGAGCTGGAGAATATGTGTAATACAACAGGGTCATCAATAAACGTCTTGTCTTTGAGAATAACAACGTTTATAACAAGGTCCCTCATAGAATGTCTCCATCACATCAGACTTATGTATCTCTGCTCGCTACAGAGCACGAGTTTCGTCCCTTTAGATGGCACAGTTACGTTCGATGTTCTGTGTTCAAATATTTACATCACCACAAAGAAATCCGGTGTTCCTCCGTGCTCCGATTTAATTATTTCGAGTCTGCCAGTCTCTTTTTCAGCCAGGATTCTACGGTAGTGGGTAGGCGTTCGACCCTCATCCACTGACAATTTGAAACGCATTCCCTGAAGAGCAGTCGAAACGTAGTCCCATCGGACATCGAAGTAAAACAACGCGTCAGTGTTGAGAAACAAACCGTATATTTCCAGTTCTGTTAGAAAATATGATGACCTGTTAGTTCTGGCCTAATCTGGGATCAACAGCAGCAATCACTGGAAGAAAGAGAAGAAGCGTGAAGTGGGCCACAACCCACTTGGCGTCAATCGAATGCGCGCCAAGTGAGAAGTGCGTGGAAACTTCGAGTTTGTTAGACAACGCTCTGAAAAATTCAGGCTAAACGACGTTGAAGAATGAAAGAATGGATGGGTCGCTAGCAAAAGGGAAATCATTCTTTGTGTGTAATTAGTTGCACGGTTAAAGAAAGTGGCACTGAATTCATATCAGACCTCCTATAGCAGGCGTATACAGAATCACGTGTACAGAACAGATAATCAACAAAACACGGTTGCAGACGCGTTCTTTGGAGAATCCACACGATCGCTGGTCACTACAGGTGCTCAGCTCTCTGTCTGGGGTATCATGGGAGCACCAGGCCTCAATCACAGTAATGATATGGGGATTAGATTGAAAGACAAATGGCCTAAAGATGTGCGTCCTACTTACCGGTGGTCTTACCTTCATGGGTAGTAATTTAACGGAATTGCCTGTCACGCACTACATTTAAACAGATGAAGAACTTCATGAGAAATGGGGCAGTGGGCTGCCAGGTGTGGAGTCCGTTACTCTTTCGCTCTCTTGTTACCTATTATTCTACATGCCTGTTATGTTCATTGTACACATCAACCACTCGTCTACTGTTTGAATAATACACATATCGTCCTTGTGCGTTCCGCCTCCTGCTCTCACGCGGTAGTTGTTATCGTGGGCTAACCGTGGCAACGTTCTTTTCGCACCCCAAAGGAACCGAATTTGCTGTAACCTTATTGCTGTTAAAAGGGAAAATCTTCTTGCAGTAAGCAGCAGATTTAGTGTGGTGAAATGTATTGCAGACAGCTACTGTGAGTCCTTGTATTTTCTTTGTATTAACGTTGCCTCAACCCTTCTTTCCACCACGAAGGCATCATGAGGAGAGGGCCTAGTCTGTCAGATGTACCCCATTTTAATGGGTGTCGCAAGGATTTGACGCTACGATAGAAAGAGCCCGAAGAGTGTCATTGTGTTGGGATGGTTGAGTGGGACAAGGAGAGGTGGGCCAGGTGGCTATGGACGAATTGGTGAGAAGTGTACCAAAAGGGACTGGTTTGGCGGACATTTGAGCCGGTAGAATAACCAAGTGTCAACCTACTCGCCAGGGTATACGCACTAGGAATTTGGTTTTCAGCAGCACTCATAGTTTTCGAAAAAGGGAAAGTTACTACGGAACCATCAGCTAATGCACACAAAACGTGAAACCTAGTACGATTGTAGCTTGGCTTGAAAGCAGTAGGCGGGGGACAAATTTTGCAGTTTCATATGCAAAGCGTTGTTTTTAGAATGTGGATTTTGAAACCATATTCTTGAAGCTTGTTAAATACTTTCGATTTACCCTTATATTGCAAATGCAAAATACGATTCTCTACCAAGCGCTGCACAAATCTCACTGTTGAGTTATAACCTTGTTCAACTGTTTTGGATTTTCCGTTGCTATTTACAGGTACTCCAGACAATGGAGGGAAATGCCTGTGATAAGAAATAATTGACTGTGCTCGTTTAGCTGCGACGTTATCGGTGGAATTTAGTCTGCTTGTCCCAGTGTTTTGGGTAACTTTGGGTGCTTTGAGTGTTAGACCGTTTCCAGACAACAACTCACTTGACGGAGAGAGTCGTTAGGAAATAAGTTATCTGTATCTAGCATTAACCGTGGGTTTTGCCAGGAAACTTGAACGCCCCTGGCGTCAATGAAGCTAGACTTGGTTTGCTTTTCGGTATCTGTCTGGGCGGGCAACGTAGCAGCATGTCCGGTTGGAACTCGTTCATTTGGAGAATTCATATAGCAGTCGAGATCAACAATAAAGTCAACAAGATTATTGACTTTGTTACATGAGTTCTTCAATTGGGGAACATTAGTTCGTAATATTTCACGCTGGAAATTGGTCTTGTCACCAAACACTCTTGAATACTTAGATATCAGCGATTTCAAGGTGTATCATGTCATAGGTCACATGTTAACACAATGTGATACCGAACGTGACCTCGAAATGCTGGTGGTGGACACCCTCAAAGCGCAGGCCCCCACAAAACAGGTTTGCGGTAAAGCCAGGAAAGAGTTCGGGGTTATTCGCCAGCTCTATGTTAACTTGTCCAGGGAAGCCTTCTGTTTGCTCTTCTTATCCCGTGTTTATCTGAAATTGAAGTGCGGCCACGCAGTAGTGTTCACCCATACACAAGGTGAGGTATCTCAGCTCGAAAGACCACACAGAGCAGCCACGCGCATAGTTGCTCGGATGGAAACCCTCTCCTGTGAGCAGCAGGCAGAGTATCTCAAAATGTACTCTCAGAGTTATCAGTGATTTCGCTGTGACCTTGTTGTGATTCGGCGCATTTTGTGAGGAACTCAGAGCAGATTGTCCCCAATGAAACGAGCACAGATCGCGGGGTCATCCTCCCACGATTCTCAATCAGCGAACGGGACAGCCTCATTACACATTTCATCTTTATCGACGAGCCGTCAACAGCTGGAGCGCGTTACCTGCGCTGGTGGTACTAGCACTCAATGAAGTGGCTTTTAAACGGATCCTGAAAGCACATATAACGGGACCCCAGGGGAAGGAGGGTAGTTGGCGACCTGCATATTCTGGTGACGAGATACGCCGTGAAGAGGCTCCATAGTCAGCGACTCTTGCCTTTTGTCAGTGAACAATTAACAATGAATTATCTTACAAGTTTTACAACAGGCAAATAAGGTACACCTGCAGGTCACCAGATCTGCTGTTGCTTGGGATTTTTTGTAGTCACCCAAATAGACAGGTTATTATTGCTTATTTTCACTTTGTTGAGCGTTAACCTTGAGCACACTTGAGGATTACACATCGTGTCCGAACGGTCGGTTCCGGTGGTCTGTATTCTACAGTGGCACGGGTCTGGCTTATGCCGTTTAACTTGTGGTTGTCAAGCAAGAACTGATTTTCTGTTGCAAATGTTCAGAGAAATCGCTTCAACTATGTCGCAGAATTTGGGTCAGATTGTATGGCTCAGGGCTACTAGCTGGTTGGCGTTCAGTTCTTTGAACCAGCAAGCTTTGATGATTCCAACTTGCTGAAACAAATGAGAGATAAAACTATCCTTCGGTAGTGTTCTGACGTCTTAGATGGCGCCTAAAACAGTTTGTTATGAAATCGGTGGCAACAGTATATCTGACAAAGTCCTCATCACCACCACACAGGCGATCTCATGAGTGCCATAGGTGTAAAAGGTGGAGGGAAGCGATATTTGTATCACCTTCAACACTCATGGTATGCTCGAACTAGTGGAAACGATCGGAGTCAATCCTTGTGCCCCCGCAATATACTTCAGGCTCCTGGATGACGGGACAAAAAAATTCTGTCTACGAGAATATAACGTCAGCCAAAGAGAGGTAAATAAATATATGTGGAGGTCCTACACAAGTTGTGTGCTGCCGGTAAAAAAGGTCCGGAGAGGGAAGATGAGGGATGAGTGCGATCACGTCGGGTTAATACCGGTCACTGCAAAATTTCATATCTGGAATGCTGCCAACTAACATGCATCAAGCTAACTTTCAGGGCAGTTAACTGATGTGGCAGAAATCACCTCGTACCGCAATTTGTTCCAGCTGATCGCAACTCTATGAGAAAAATTTAACCCGGATTTCAGTCCAGCTCTTCCTACCACAACCTATAATTCCTGTTCCCTGAGTGATGAATACTCGTTGTGAGTAAACAACCGCTCTGATGTCTCGGACGATCCATTCAGGACTCTGAAGACTCCTGTTGGGCCCCCTCTTCTGTGCCTCCTTTCTAAGGAGAAGAGATTGAGTTGTTTCAACCTGTTGGAATACTCCACTCCTCGCAGTTCTACGAAGGACTTTTATACCTACGTTGTACCCTGTCTGTAACATTAACACCTCTAAGATGCACACGTTACTCAAGAAATGGTCTCACGTAAGCTACATACAGAGGTATGAGAACTGTGCGTTTCCTTGAGGCTACTGTCTTCCTCAGTTGACGCATTACCCGACTCGATGCACGGGCTGCAAACAGACAACTTGCTCGTAACGTTATGTAATTCCCAATCTGTTCATCAAAGTCAATGAGGTTGTCTTGCACGTAAACTGGAGGCTCATGGAATCCAAGAAACGGCGCTCTGTTTGGTTGCAATCCTTTGTGGTAATGGAACTTTCAAGATAAAACCGGATCGAACTTATCCCCTCTGTCTTGTATTTCCACTGGGGCTCCTCATGCATGCTCAGCACGCCGATGTTTCTGACACACGTCAGTGACCTTCCCGACCTTATTTCTGACACTCTTTTCCTTCAAGTTAATTTAAAAAACCTAAGCGCGTTTGATTCCAGCACACTTCAGACTGACCTTGACCGTTTCAATTGCCGGTCAGATGACTATAATCCTCCTTTAATCAACGGCAATTGTGCATATGCATCGCTCGGAGGAGACTTCGGGATCAATTCGCGATGCATTGTGCATAGAGTGCAATCGATATGGAGAGAGTTTGAGAAATACCTAGGGTTTCAGCTGCCGTATGGTTGGCTTTTCCCTCCTCAAGACCAGATGGCCGTCAATAAAGAATTTGGGACTCTCGGGATGACAAAATGAGTCTTCCTCTGCATAGGAAGCATGACTTTTGAACATATTATGGGGTCTGTGCAAGGTAACTGCCTGAGTTTGCTGACCAAGTCTTACACACCAGCTTGAAGAAGGACGTGCTCGAAAACAAACGTGGCCATCTGGTAACGACCTAAACAGTCACAGGTTCGCGGCATTCATCTTGCGAGTCGTCCCGAAATTCCTGATCTTCGTCCACTTCGGTTTCAAAGGCTCCGCGGAGTATTAATCCTTACACCCTTTTATTTAGCACAAGACTTGCGCGGCAATTTTGTCTTCAGTGGCTGTAAACATTTGGACGGTTCACGACAAAAAACCTGCAAGATTTGACCCGGGCCTTCCACAAACGACAGCTCTTCTCCAACATGGTTATCAACCAGTGGAACGATCCTCAATTAGGGGTTGTTGGCTGTTGTTCTGGGGACGACTTCAAAATGTTATTAGGTTTTATCCCACTTGATAAATTGTCAGATAAGTATTTTACTCCGTTTTTAGCACATTCTGTAACCCCACCAGCAGCGCTGTACCGTGTTTCCAGCAGCCTCCTTTCAGGTCAACTGAAAACCAGTAGACTTCGAGACGGTTAAACTGACTGGATCCGGGTGACCTGTGCCCCCAACATCGAACCCATGCGCAAGTCGCTGAAATCGCTGAAATCTGGAAAAGCACGCGCTGCTTTGACTCTTCTAACCATCTAATCCAATTTTCGGTCTTGTCTTCTCTAGGCTGACTGCATTTCACAACGTGTGACCAAAGTTCCCAACTAACTGCCTAGTGGTGAGTTACTTCATGGTCTCGTTGCTGCGGATATTCGTTTGGTCGTTCCACAGGTTTCGCAGCGTCAGCAACTTCTGCCCCTCCTTGTCAAATCATTTATATATAAGAGAAACAGTAGAGGACATAAAAGCGAACCTTTCGGTACACTACTGGTGGCATATACACTTTGTGAATTGGAGCCCTTCACCTACAGACAGTAGGCCGCTTACTGCAGGAACGTTGTAACCTGTGCCAATATATTGGAAGGTATTTTGAACGCCTCCAACTCCAACACTAGAAGTCCATGGTTCAACTAGCAGTAGGTCTTCCGATGGTCTAAAGTGCAGGCTGCAATTTACCCTCTTTTGTTTATTCATGGAATAATCTCACCCGAGAAAGCCTGTAGGTTGGACGGACAAGGTGGTTTACTTACGAAGCCATGATGTTCACCCGTCATCTACCTTTACTTAGTGATGTGTAGCGCTATCGAATCTCCTAAGGTGCTTTCTGACGCTTTGAAGTCGGCTGACGTAAGATTGACAGCCCTATGATTTGGGGGCTCATCGTTGCACACCTTGCGTATCGCTATGATAGCAGGTTCATTCCACTCCGTAGATAGTTCAGCTTCGTTAATCGGTTCATTAAATAAGCTATCAAACGGGGCAGGTAATAATCCAGCGAGTGATTTCAGAATTGCTAAATGAATATCATGTTAGTCCGCTGTTTTCGTGTCGTTCAGCCTAGCCAACTGACCTCGCGCTCCTTCAACAGTGAGTACCGCTTCCTCCATCGTGAGAAAATCAGTTGAAATGTCAACGTATGATTATCCACTACCACCACTTGTATGCGCCTTCTCAAAAATTCAAACGCCTGGGTCTTCTGTTCACTGGTGAACCTTCTCTACCACGTTCGTTACAGTGAACATAGCTGTAATACGCCTTGAGGTGTTGCTTTACTTCCTTGGTCAGATTTTTCTGGCACGCTAGTCGGCACACCCGCTGAACCCGGCTGACTCTGCCCTGCGATCATCCGTACTCTAGAAAACACCTATTCCCACCTGTGCCTCTAAATCTCTCCCGGATCTTAAGCTCCACCGGCGGATAGCTCTTTGAGTAGGGGCCAACTTAAAAACCAACCTCAGCAAATTGGTCTTCGGCCTAGCTCCAATTATCTCACCATCGTTATCCTTCTCATTTCCTGGCCATGCTTTTAATTTCGTCATTTTGTTCAACATGTCAGTGTTGATTCCCCTGTAGGCCCGAAGTCACCTATCTCTGGAGACGATGGTTATTACCGTGTTGACGATGGCACTTTCTTACAAATGTCTTCAAAAGAAAATAGGCGAACACATCCTTACCCACGGGCGGATCAACGTATGAGGATCGCGATGATTAGTTCGATGGTAAGTGCATGTGACTACATTGCAACCAAACGTAACGTCGCAAGTTCGAGGAATGTTTACTTAAATATTGCCAGTTTTGGACGTCCAGTGATGTTTCTAGCTATGCTCAGTCTACTCGTAACAGCTGTCCATAGACAGGTAGAATAGCCGCGTCTGTAATACACTGAGCGAGTACAAGCTTTGTGTAAGCGGAACAGCCGATTCTCATCTAAAAAAGATGATGATAAAGGTGAGTCACTCACTGGTAGGTCGCTAATTTACAAGAAAAATATTAAAACCCAGGGGTGAAAAGAGAAGCAAATATCTCTATCGAATCCACCGAATTTACAGGGTCCTTGGCTAACGAGTCGCGTAAACACAACCAATTACATGTCACGTAGTGGCAAAGGGACAAAACGTGAGTGGAACTAAGATGCACATTAACAGAGGTTTGGTAATGGGAAGTAAGGGCGTACAAACCGCGCGAGAACAAACCGTGACAAGTAGACGACATCATACTTCGTTATTACATCGAAATCAACGTTCGTTGAAGAAGCAATTCGTCGCACTCTCAAATCAAATGATTGTTTCATTTCTTGCGCTAAACGCTTGTAATTGCTACCGATATGGTTTCAATTGGGAGAGGAACAATCAACAAGGGCGAAAAAAGTGTAAACTGGAAGCCTGGCTACCAGTTTTTCATTTAACGCACGGCAGTCAACACACACTCACCGTAGGTAGCCACTTTAACAGACATGTTCTTTAGTCTCGCCAGTAACTGCTGCGTATGGTGTTGTTTTACTTTTAAAAGTACTAATGTCTTCAGAAGGCAAGATACAATGGGTTGCCAATTACTCGCTGTCCCCTGGACGACTATATCTGGAAAGCTGCCAGACTGGTTACAGGTACGTTACAGAAGTGCTCCACTTCGGATCGTATCCGCGCTCATTTATTAGCCTTTTCCGTCGTTGAAGAAATTTACATGATCACTGGGTAGCCTATTCGCGTCTGGAACACTGTTTAGTGCATACGCTAAACACGGTATATCGAGCTGTTCGGGAGCCAGTGCGCTTCACGTGGTGGCAAATAAGATCTCTTGGGATAGGCTGTTTTGCGCCATATCGACTTACTGTCGTCAATCCTGTATACATTTTTGTAGGAGATGTGACTACCAGGTTTGATGGCGTTGTTAACTGTTGGAAGCTACTGTTGACTTCTTTGAAAAACCCCTTCCTCCGCAGTCAGTCACCAAAATATCTACTCATCCGCATGCTCGGGATGCGTCAGGCAGCATTTAATGGTCTCCCCGATCAAGCCTTCAGAAAAGTTGGAAACGTTGCTAGACCGCCTGTGAAACACACACATGCTTGCTACTATTATTGTGAGCCAAGAACGTGGATGACACAAAGGGAAACTAAAACATGGGTTATGCGTCCTAACAGGATTACAAACAAAAACACTCGCCTGTGCACGACACTGGTATCAGAACGTCACTGTTGCTATGACTACCAATGCTTAGTTCCTTTATGTATCAGGAACCACTTCATGCGATGCTGCACTTCAACGCTTCTTGCATTTTCCCCCTCGGCTGATTTGATGTCAAAATCCATTCTCCTGCCTCACTACTGGATGGCAGTGGTGTGAGTAGCAAGGAGCGATCGCTCGTCCTCCTCACATTATGATTCGCATGGTAAACCAAAAAATTAGTGTAAGTTGCACATTTTTAAAAAATTGGAAGAAGGACTACTTGAAAAAGAACCCCGTTTCCCTAAAATGTCCAGAGGAACTCGGTCTTCACTAATGAATCTATTCGCTCCAACAAGGGAGGTAACAACCGTCTGTTCCTCACGTATTTATGCATAGCTGGTGCCAAGAAGGTCAGCCAAAACAAGATTTCGCAATCAGCCAATTAACGCTTACACCGACGAACGCCATAGAAAGAGCACTAGATTCAACTCAGTGTGATACGAACCTTTACCATCTGCTGTGGCAGATCCTAATAACCCGGTTCGATTACAGTCGTTAATTTACACCAAACACTAGGCTCAGGTCACAAATCGCAAAATTTCACAAGTAAACTCATCAGATGGCTACTCGCCTCGGTGTTTTTCGATTACGTGTTTTATTTTCCATTTTAAAGTGTTGGTTTAGCTCTACTGTTCAAACACCACACGTTCACAAACGTTGATCTGTGACGAAGCTGGCGAACCTTGATAAGTCAGAGCTGATTTTGGTGAATTAATTAGGCTTTTGGTCACAATCTAGGAGCGGCAATTCAATCACTACCTTTCAGAGAAACGGAAACCAAAGGCCATGTAATTGATGCGTTTGAAACTGTATTCCCTTGAGACCGCATGTTATTTAAACACGGCGGTTGTCTACGCGAACGTCGGTAACAACATTGGACTTGGTGGAGTCTTTTATTGATCATTTAAACAGATGTGCTGGGATAAAGGAGTTGAACTCCGGGTCAGCCAAACAAGAGTTAGTTCATGAGTGCACTTCAGCGTGAACGATGTGAACCTCTACATGCGACGGTTCCGGGGATCAGCAAAACTTTTCCTCTTGATCTTCTTGGCAGTATTTTCAAAATACTTGGCGTTCGTTCAAAATCTTCACGATCTAGGAGGACGTGTGATGAAGGGGATTCAATATCACTTTTCTGGCGGACGAGCTAGCGCACTTAGTGTACATAGTGAGTGATCACCGGCCTGACTCGATGAACTTATATGCGGCTGGCGAGGAGTCCACACAGACGAACTTATGCGGAGACATGCCGGAGGCGGTTCACTCCACAATTGGTGATTCCCGCCAACATTAACAGTGCAGAAGTCGGCAAAAGGCACGATACCCTTTATATTGTTACGACCGAGGGAAAAGAAATATACATTCAACCGATATGCTCCATGTAGCGCCGAAAATTATCCGCAGGTGGTGAATTTTCACGTTGGTGGACCGTTAATGAGTTTGCGACACTGTCGAAGTTGAGTGCGAAGGAATTTTCTGGAAACTATTAGCAACCTCTTGTTCGCTTTTATTAACAATTTTACTGTATTGCTTGAGAAATTGTTGTAAAAGATGAGGTAGTTTTATTGCACTGATGAAACAACTAAAATCTGTACTTCGGTTAACAACCAATGTCGGTAGTGAATCAATGACGAACGTGTGTCGTATAAAGAGAACTTTAATTTTCGTCAGCTTATGTATCTGATGGTCAACGATATATTTGGTGATGTGGCGTCTGATAACTGGAAACGAACCGGAAACGAAATATATCGGGTAAAGCCGTGGGCATTACATTAATCAGCATGGTATGCTTGCTCTGTTTACAGCTCACCCCAATCGGACATGACGTTGTTTGGCAAAAGGAGGTTCTTAAACAAGGTCCCTTAGATAAATCCGTCAATAGGTGGAACCTTGTGTGCTTTTCAATGAATAAAATGACCAAAACAGGAGAAAGATCGAGCTATCCCATCGTGGCGTGCAATCAAACGCACTGGCATTTATGTCCGACAGTCAACTTAGGTACATTCCGTGTTCACGATGCCACGGCCTGTGGTTCAACGCACTGAATGTTATGCTCGATATTCAGCTTGGAAGCATTGGCGTGGAGCATGAGTGCCTTGGAACACGGAGTATGCCTCTAGTATCCATGCGGTTGAGTAGACAAGACAGAATTTCTGCAACAACAATATACACAAGCCCACTTGCTTAGTGCTGGAGGATTCAACCGAGGACGGATGTTGTACCTAACCATAATCATTATGTCCTCACCATAAACATCCGCAGCATATTGCTTTAACTCACCAGTCAGAATCTCGCAACTGAACATGTGCCTGGATAAGTTCGCTTCATTTGCAGTGAGCCAATGGTTTATAGGATGCGCATCACAAAAATGCAGTAATGTCGTGGTGGAGCTGGAAAACGACAGAGTTGATAACCGACATGGTTTATTTCCAAACGACACTGAAAGTTGGTAGATGTTGAAATAGCCGCTTGCAAGAGTGTGTGATGATTGTTATGCATTAATAGAACGTTGGTGGCCACGTTCCTTGCCCTATTTCTTTTTTCTCTTCGGTTTGTCTTCTTACGTTGGAATTCTTCATATCGACTACGAACCTTTCTTACAATCAGACGCTACCACGCTAGTTACGCACGTGACAAGCCATTTCTCACCTGAATGTTAATCTTGATGTAGTAATAGATCTTGGTACCGTTTGCTCGTAGGAACTTGTTTCCGCGTAGTTTTTTCTCCACACTTTCCCTTGCCGGACCTTCGTTTATATGTACCCTGGTTTCATTTTCGCCTGACCGCTTTGCCATTACATGACTGTTGCATTTGATCATATTTGCGCGAACTGTTTATCTCGGAGCTTGCATGTTTGGTAGATTCAATATCGAGGTTTGTTGTTGCCTTCCATTATTTGGTTTATCATATCGTTTTTGAACATCAGCACCGTATTATTAGGAAACTCGCCAATACGACCGTCTTTCTTTCTAGATCCGAATTGGTTGCTCGAAGAGCTCAGAATTTATAGACGCTCGTTACTTACAGACGCGACTATCGTGAATCCAGCATATTATCGATAGGCGTTGCGAGACGACTAAGTGTTGCTCGAACAACCACTAGACGTCAGAGATCAACAGTTGGCGGCATGTATCGTGAGAACTTTGCAACAAGAAGCATTTGAGCTCAATTCGCCAAACACGTTGTAACCCACGGCCTTTATCCTGACGTCGATTGTGTTTGATGTACCGGTACGCCACCAATCAAGTAACTTCAGAAGTACTCACACCCACATTGTCACACTCAAAGCATGTACTGTTTGATTTTGTGCTTGAACTATGCATGCGCAAAACACTGAAACCCTCCATGTATTCACTTAAACAACTTCAAAATACGTTGGACCTGAAAAATTGCCGATTATCAAACAGTCCTTAGAAGCCCTGTAAACAATATATTACCTAAAATGAAGTGAAGCATAAAATGGCCTTTCAATGCAAACGTCATCAAATTTGTGTTTGATGCTTCATCATTTATTAACACAACAGTTAGCCATCGAGCGAACAACAAGAAAAGCTTCTACAAAGTGCTCACGTATATCGCCATAATATAGATCAATTTGCAACAGACAGACCGGACGTCCAGGTCTCGTATGCCCGTTACGCTCGGAGACCAAATTTTGGTAATGTGGAGGCATAGGGTTGGAACGTTCCTCTGAATTAAGAGTCCCAACGATGGTATTTTAAAAGGTGACAGCAGAACCAAGCACAAAACAAAAACCCAGTAAGACGCTCCAACAACTTGTGCAAAAGAAAACCAATATTTTGTCAACAGAGCAGCATCACGGTGCATTAAAACTGACATCTGCGACCTCAGCAGCAAATAGAAGACAAAAGAGAACTACCAGTCGGTTATGACTAACACTTCACTGCCCGTGATCATTGGTATGCGGAAAACTGATTAATTTGAGGTCTTCGGATTACAGCCGACTATTCAAAGACATGATTTAATGCAATCCGACCGTAGATTTCATCAGTTACGCAGGAGTTCCAGCAAGTTCGCTGGATACAACGCAAAGGCGCACAATTTACATAAGAACAGAAAGAGCCTAAACAGTCGCATTGGAAGAAAAACGTCGAAGATTTCAGTTATCAATCAACGAACGTGTTCCAGCTGGTACTGTTAAAAACAAGATGCTCGGTTCAATTTTAGATATTTTTAACAGTTGCAGACAAATTTAGTTCAACGTGGCATCACGGGAGATAGCGTCCTTCTGAAGTAGGGGCCCACACGACGAAAGCCTAAAGCTCAGAAACTGCTGCACACGACCTACACGAAAAACACTAAAACGGCGCCAACAACACAGTAGTACGCTCGCTTGCATAATCGCGAGAGTTTTGTGGCCGCGCTTTGCACACGCTCAACGGTGAGTAGTACTTCCATCAGAAGAGTATACACAAAATTAGTAGAATACTTCAGTAGCGGTCCCAAATAAACCGCGTGAAGCGTTCGAAACGCGTTGTCGTTTACAGGGGGGAGGCGAGCTATGTCACATTAGGAGGGGTAAATCCCTTTTTCGCGACCATCACGTGGTGACTCTCAAAGAATAAGTTGGGCAAAATCCGAATGACCACACCTTCCTTCCGGTGGATTTTTGCTGTGTTTACTCTGTTGGACTCATTGTGAGACAGGAAGACATTGCCAGAGTCTCAACTAGGAGACATTTATGTTTACTCCTTTTGGGGACTGGAATCATCCGACCAGCGCTTAACAGCTTCAGGATCAATATGTAGTGCAGTGGGATCAGTGATACTCCAGATTTTCATGGGTTTCGGGGTATCACGTGTTCGCCGGACCTGTTGGGACATTCTTCGCGGGCGTTTCCGATGCCTAAATTTTCTATTTCGCACTTTTCTGCATAAATTCCTCTCAATGGTACAACCTGACCGTACTTACCCGTACATATTACTCCTTTGAGGTTCATTACCATATTCGCTCCTATTTGGCGTGTGTTACCGGAGGTGAAACTTTAATCCCTGCATTATTAAGAGAACTTGCGTGGTAACTTTGCATACTCACTTTGCAATATTTAATCAAGCTTAAGCAGTCGATTCCCGACATACGGTAAGATTTTGCTGTTAACACTGATCATTACGGTTGAGGTACGTAGCCGATTTTTTCACGCTTTTCACTGGTTGCGACATAATATGATAGAACCCCCATCAAAAGTCTTGCTGAGGCTGTCCGTGAAGAAAAGCATGTTTTATGTTTGACCAGTTAAGAAGAAAACCACGCTGAATGACAGAAAAAATGTTCAATAAGACCTGTGTGGGTGTGAAGCGCTTTAAGAAGCTATCCATTATCTTGCATGAAGTGTTAGTAAGGCCAATTGGTCGGTAATCAGCAGGGTAGTGCCGACCGACCGCTGTGTAGATGGGTGTGTCTGTAGCTCCATTCCGTGTACTAAGGAGACTGTTGGTCCGGATTGTTTGGTTAAGCAGCCTATAAAGGAGTTCATTCAGAATAACAGCTGCTTCTTTCGAAATCATGGGACAGATCTTGTCAGGACCAATTGCATTGTATGGATTAACCCTATATCGAATGCCCCTAAATCTAGTACAGAAAACCCGGCTGGTAACTCATACGGCAGCCGTAGAGTTGAGTGTAGGGACGTTTGGAAGAACACTCGTTAATTTTGTCGGCAACCTACGCCAACACTTCTAATGGAGAGTCGATGTCCTGCACCGATGAAATGAATATGGATTTTATTTGGAGGCGTCTGGTGCACTCCTGTCTGTAGATAGGGACATCGGTTCTGTTAACCTCGATCGAGAACGGCGGACGAAGCAACAACTCCAGGGAAACAGGTTTACACAGCGCTTGGTCTAGTGTGACGCGCTGACACGGTTCAGGGATGCCGTCCTCAGTTTATCAAAAAGGGACTCGTCTAAAAAACGTGTGAAGATATCGACAGCAGTGGTTTAATATCAGCGAACAAATTATAGGTTTACACACACATTTGGTCTGATGATCACTTAACGGGGAAAACTGCTAATTGGACAGGAAGGTTCAATTTCCCAAATGCTGCTGAAAACATCGAAATCAAAATTTCGAACGAAGTTTCTACAGTTTGGCATTTCTAAATAGGCAGTTTCAGCGAGAGAACTGGGATACATCAGAAAAGTGACTGGAGCAACTGCTTGGCGACGAATAAACATTTCACCACTTTTACGGAGCAAACCTAACACATGCGTTAGCCCACTCTTCGCGTTTATAAACATGTAGATCACAATTTTCCATATGGAATAAACAATCCTCCACTCTAAGGAAGCGCGTTTTTGCGGTGCTATGGAGGTATGGATGAAATGGAGATTCACAATCATACTAAATCAACATAGTACTCCGATAAGAATACTAACATATTTGACGTTTCAACATATCGAGAAGTTTCCAGCTTCCTCGCTGGAGGCGCCCCGATTTCTCCTCGTGCACCCTTGACTGTCTTCAGAGCTATGGTCGGGTATACATTTATAGGGTGGTCATGCCTACTGATGTAAAATTTTAGCAAACCGTGAGGAAAAATTTTAATCATTTTACTGCAGTGTGCTCATTTCGCCAATATTGTTTGTAGAATCACATTCCTCGTTGGTGGATAAGTGCCTAGCACTAGGTGTTTGACCCCGAAGGCTTTTGTAAATAGTTTCAACAGGATCTACGGACTGACGACGAGTGTATTGAGGCTCTCAGCGGCATGTTCAGCTCGAGCAGCAGGCCTGTGACACCGTAAGCTTCCGTGGATAGCAAACGATCTCCGGTTGCACTGTACCCGCAAACAGTTTTGAAAAAAATGGGGGTTGTTGTGTGAGGAATCGAACTGTTCCATGAAATTACGGTATTTCCACGCTATAAAGTAGCTGATAGCTGCTCAATAGCAGTGAGCCATCTTATCCATCGGTCGATGTGTTTCGCATCCGTCCTCAATGGCGATTGTGTATAAATGGGATAGAAACAGATCAAATCACATAACTTCCCGATAAGTTTTGTGAGTACATCTTTCACTGCAGTCACCGGTGGCAGATCCACGCAATTTCTATTCTGTGTCAGTAACCCTTTGCGACAAATTAGAAAATTAAAATTACCAGTACTTCGCATTTTTGTGCGATAATGTAAACTGAAACCGCCACGATTAGCCACGTTACATTTGTGGATGAAGCAAAACCTTATGGAAATATGAGATAAACTGTCTTTGATTTGACCTAGTTATTGACTTTATGTGCCTTATGGCGACTGAATGAAGGTTTCTGGTGGTTTCGTAAGTTGCTCAGTTTCCGGCATCTATAAAGTTAACTGTGTGGTCAATGGTATGATGTTGACGATCAGCTACTGTATTCAGTGCCCAGTATTATGGCCAATCGTCCATTATAAATGCGGTTTTTGGTCACGATCAACTCTGATCAGTAGTCAAAAGATTCGGCGTTTATCATAGATATGGGTTGCACTTTCGTACTATCCAGTCGGTTGGCTAACCAGCATTGGCTGGTTGGACACAAAAGCCTCATTCACATGCCTTCCAGTCCCATTCCTTCGGCTTTACACTGGTTACGTGAAACCGCGAATGGTGCAGTGAAAGCCACTCACAGTGAGGGTTAACGACAAGAGCCCTTTGGTTCCGGTCACTGTGACAAGGTAACCCTTAACGAATGTTACTAACCGTGTTTCAGCAATAACAGTATATAAAGAGTTCTGATAAGCAGTTTGCTTTGAGACGGCTTTCTTTGCGTGCTTCATGTGCCTTGACCACATGTGAACCCTTTAACGCGTCTATCAATGATGTTCGGAAATCACGTGTGGTTTTCGGTCAGTGTTCCCGCCGATCTAATTTCCATCCAAAAATATTCCCTGGGGACTTTTCAAACAAGCTTTATTAACTATGACACCTTGTGCACCGTACATCACACAACGGCTCCGGTTAGCTTTTGCCATATTGATAAGTGCACTACAGCAGGTGCAGGGAGGTATTTAATAGCTCACAGGAACTGGTTCAGCGTTCTCGCTTTTTGTGGCAGGTTCCTGTCTGCACTGGTCTAGAGAGCGCAGCTGTTCACCGTTCTTATATGAACTGGTCCGTGTACTCAATTTACACTGAACGTTTCAGCGATAGGGCAACGAATTTCGTGTTGCCCTCCGTATATCGAGTTTCTTTTATTCAGCATGCTAGAAGTCGGCGGCGACGAGTACTGCCGTGTATAATACACATGAATTCCGCCTATCTTTCGTTATCCGCAAGCCAACAGGAAAGTTGGGGCCAACGAAGCGCGGCTGGATGCAAACCTCTGCATGCCTAAAATATGCAGGGCCGGAAAAACTAGGTATGACAAGGTGGGTTTGGATAGAACCAATGTAACTAATGCTCACTGAAGCAGCACCTTGTTTGCCGCGTGCTTACATTTTGACTACGGCTTGACACTTCTGTTGTCTGTATGTAAAATTTTTCGTTAGTTCCCCCATTGACAGAAAGACTTACTAGGTTACGAAGCAAGAAACTGAAAAACATCCTTCAACATAACGGGCTCAATATTCTTGTGGTAAATAAACGTTACAACGGAACAACATCCGGGCCGAACATTGGAAAATTTTGAAAGTTGGATCAACATGGTCATTTTGGTCGTCAACGGTGAAGTTATACAACACTGATGACTGGGTGTCATGCATCAAAACGTGAAAATCACTTCTAAAACGATTACAGGGCAGAGAAATTATGTTTCGGTAAGTATCATTAGTGTTAGCAAATGTGTACGGTATATTGTGTGCAAAGTCTATGTGATTTCGAAGGGTACATGTGAGAAATACTCCACTGAGTCCAACCGTTTTGCAAGTGTTTACACGTACTCACGTCGACGTGAACTAAGTTGTCCACTCCAAACACCTCTGTCATGACGCGTTTTTCTTTTTGCGACGGTAAAGCCTGAATGTTGTTTTGTGCGGCGAATGCAACTTTTGTTTGACGTGGTAAATATGGGATACGAGCGCAACCGCCGAGGTCTTGTCTTTGCAACATGATGTGCAACGTTCTCCGTCAGATATCCTAGTAGATTCGGTTTGTGTTTCACTTTGCCTACTCCATAAATACGGAATGGTTCACGAGCGAAACTATGTAAGAAGATGTGCTCTACTCTCGTCGAATATAACAGAAATCACGACAAGCCAGAATATAGATATCACCAAATAAACCGGGAAAATGTGATATATTTTTAAAGGGTACACCACTGGTCAGCAACTAGGATCCGCCGTATTTGAAAAACTGTTTAAAGTCGGAAGCCTCCAAAATCTCGGAATCTGGCCATCCTCTACAGTAAGCGGGAGATCGCTGAAAAATCAACGTTAGCTATGGGATATGCGCGAGCCAGCATTTCTCTCTTGCTTAAGTTTAGTCGCACGTCTTTTCAATGTGTGGAATGAAGTTAAGATAACAGGTTTTTGAATCAGATTGAGACGAACGAAGCACACATCCACGAGGAAAATGCTGCAATGTATCCAAACGTGGGTTTTCAAACGGTGAAAGGACGTGTCTTCTGGTGCATCTGGAGAATGTCTGCACGCCTGGGACAGTTAACCACCGATTGGGTGGATTTCTGGTGAACGCAAGCAACTTCTTGACTGTAGCGATGACGAACAGCGTATCCAGTATGCTTATGCTCTAGGTTTAAAAATGCCGTTGGGGTGAGTTGCAAAAATCACTTATGGTAATCAACTTCTCATTGCAAACATGATCTGTATTCGACGAAGGGTTTAGCGACAGATTTGGCAGATTGTTGGCGGAATTGCTCAATGGGTGGGTGACGTTCCAAGGTTCGCTACCAGTTGAAAAACTTTGACTACGGAAAGAGTGATTGATACAAGCCTCACAAGTCAGTGAAGCACAGACAACAACTTCAAACTTGATGGATCGGAATGTCTGACACCATCTGTGTTTCTCTGTGTGAATAGCTGATAGTCACTCGTTAGCGATGCATTAACTGCCAACAAAACGGAGAATTTCTTAAATCAAGATTTGCACGTTTTACTGGGTACGATTTCACAATGGCATTCGCAAAGTTTGTTCATAAACAACAGTGAATTACTTGGCACCATCGGCGTCAGAATATCAAGAATTATCACATTCTGATGCTCAATCTTTCAGACCCGCAGTGCTCAGGACGAAGCAACAGTAAACGTAACTATATTCAGCTTAAACCCGGAGATAGTTTGCTTGCCGTGGCACTAACGGTAAACGGGCCTTCGGAATCATGGTGCGACCTGTATACTGTAAAACATAGTCATTTTCGCAGCCAAACGACGGCGATGTTTAGCTGCAAGTCGCAATCACTAAATCCACAGCAGTTTAAACGGAAGTCCGGGTCGTTATAAGGTTCATTTTGCTTGTTCTTTATGCGTTCAAAAGTTCTCGTCTGCACTATCCAATTGCAGGTGACTACCTAGTAGCAGAATTCCGACCCGAAACAGACGGGAAAACAAAATTTCCAGCTCCAGAGGGTCCAACGGACAATCCACAAAACGGCCTCAACATCTACGCAAACATGGCCGATAAAGGTTGAACCAAAACTAACAACGGAAAGTGGACATTCACAATCATGTAACTGTGTATTAGTGAGTAAGAGTGCGCACTTTAAAAGAAAGGGTACAGTGTGTCTATTAAAAACTTCAGAAGGGTTATCAACGGACTCTAGGGTAACAGAATGTTTCTGTCGATTCGTGCAGTCAGCTGAAATGAAGGGTTCAGCACTGCTAATGTCCATATGAGGAAATGTTTAGGAACACAGCCGACAGCGAATCATTGTTTTACATGGTGCGCAGAATCCACACAGACGATAGAAGCTACAGTAAAAGCAATGAATAAGAAGTCAGATGGGGGACTTTACTCTTTGAAGGAAACACAAACCAAACACATACTACATGCGGCAAGCGGCCTAAATGTGACCCATCTTATCATGTTCATGCCATCTGGAATTGTGAAGCGAGCACGTAAGTCGAGAATGTTCATGACTACGTGACGTCCGGTTATTGTAAGGTTGGACAGGGTTTAGCTAAGAACGACGTGGTTAGCCTGGTGAATTCCTTTGAGAAACTACCTGTCTGAACTGCCGCCGTTGTCGGTGTGCCTGCTTTCTAGCATTTTCGAAATCATATAACAGCTGATCCTCCACGCAAGGCGGTCTTAACATTATAAAGTTGGTCATAAGGAATTTGGTATATCGAAAGGATGCGCCAAGCAGTAGTAGCTTCATCATCATCAGAGACAGCAATACATCGGTGGTTAACACTAATGCTTAACTGCCACACAATATGAAGGAAAAATAAACTCTATATAGGAAGAGAGAAGGGAAAAAAGGTGCCTACACCTTGCAAACAAACAACTGAACTGCAAGCGATAGTAAGGCGTCATCAGCAAGACAGCCTCCATACAGCATACACTACCCAGCGTCATTAAATGCACTCACTTCACAGACAACTCCGTCAAACAACAATATTCACGCCACTGCGCTTGGTTGGCCGCTATCTCAACTTGAGTCTCCAGCCACCGATTCTGTGAGCCGCGAGGTCCCAACCCGTGAGACGAATCCGATCTACAGTAGCCAACCACTTGGTGGACGACTTCATTTCCCTACGCCAGGTCATTGCCTGTCCACCTCGCACCCTACACCAGTCGGCCGCAGTGTCAGCGGACAGTGCTCGGTGTGGAATACGACTAGCCCGCATCCTTAATACATGACCTAACCATCTAAGCCTGTGCAAACGTAGAGATTGAACAACAGAACTCGTTTGACAATCATTACCAAACACCCACTTTCTAACATCTTCGTTACCTACACGCCGGTGCCACCCGATACGAGCGACCGAACGCAGACATCGGTGATCAAATACTTGAAGACGGTTCACGTCTTCTACCCCGAGCGGCCAGGTGTCGCTGCCGTAAAGTAATACGGCCCATACCGTTGTCTTACATACGCGAACTTTAAGCTTCAGAGGAATACCTCTCTGTCGCCAGAGATGTCCTTGATTATCAAATACCGTCCTAGCCTTAGAGATGCGCGCTTCCATTTCATTCCCTACACCTCCGCCGCCTCTGATGTAGCTTACCAGGTATACAAACCGGTCAACAACCTCCACAACTACATTATCTAACATCAAATCTGAGTGATCACAGCAATCCGGCAGAAGCACTTTGCAGTTTGAGGCTACAAAGCATTTAGCAGAACGCGAAATAGCGTCTAGCATCACTTGTGTTGCCTGAAAGTTGTCAAACAGCAACACCTTGTCATCAGCATAATCAAGATCAGTCAGTCTTTCACCAGGTAGGAGGTCCACGCCGCGGTCTTGTCAATAGCGCAGACAATCCTCCATTATTTCATCCATGACGAACTCAAACAAAAATGGTGACAGCGGAAAGCCTTGGCGTAAGCCGCTCATGGTGCTGAAACTATCAGACAGTTCACCATAAACCTTAATCTGAGCTGAAGTATGCGATTAAAGTGCCGACAGTATGTTTACGTACTTAGTCGACACACCTCTGCGTTTAAGCGACTCTAAAAGTGTAGATCGATCCACTGAATCGAACACACCCCTATTGTCGAGAAATACGACGATTGTTGGTCGGCTGTATACACGACGCTGCCGCGGAATTTGACGAAGAGTCAAAATGTGATCTATATATCCCCACCCTGGGCGAAATCCTGCATGTACTACCCTAATGTTTACCTCTCGAACTGCAGTGAGTCGGCGAAGTATAATGGATGCTAGAACCGTGGAAATGATTGAGGTCAAACTAATTCCTCTGTGGTTTCCGCAAGAGCTCCTGA
>QNGE01001934.1:97450-111082 GCA_008508345.1 Paragonimus westermani | reverse complement strand
GCTTGACCGGTGACGGCGGCCCGGAGAGTCACCTGAGGTGTATAACCAGTATCGGGTAGAAATTCAGGTGCTGTTAATTCCATACGTTGACTACTGTCGTGGATTCTAGTCTCTGAGATACAGCAAACATCAATATGTAGCGAGTCCAACGTTCGTGCGCGAGCAGCCTGTTGACCTATCTGTTTCAGAGTACGAACGTTGAAGGCACCTATATTAATTTGCGTTCTAGGTCGAAGCACAGGACGAGGGAGGTGCGAGACTGAGTGGCGAGAGCTGGGACTTATCGGCGCAGAGTTACTATGGATAATTATCTCTTGTGGCACCTTCAGAGGATTGATCAGAATTGGGGATCGGGAGGGGCCTGAGAGCTAAATTTGATAGGACAGTGGGGGAGGGGTCAGCAGTAGCATGTTTTCGCCTATCCACCCTGCCGTAGGCAGCAAGTATATGCTTTGAGACGGCCGATGCAGTATCGGGTTGTCGGTGTTGTGAGGATTTGTGGTTGTGTGTGGGCTGAGACACTGCCAGGACGCCCAGACAGAGACAGTAGAACGATTAGGGTTCTCAACCAAAGCCTTTCGCTCAAAATCCTGTACCGCAAGGCAGCGGGTGGGTGACGGTGTAGAATAAATAGTATGTTTCTCGGGAAGAGATGCCAACCCTCTTCCAACCCCCAACCTGGAGGACCAGGAGACTGTAGTTTGTCAGACCTGTTGGCCTGCCTGGTATGAGTGACTTTTCCAGTTTAACCCAAAAGGTCATCGAGATGCGCAGGTCGTCGAACCACGTCGAGGTCCAGTCTCACTGTGACGTGGTAGCAGCTGTTGCTCAACACCGGAGAACTTGATTCCTACTATTAACGGATTTTTGGCAGAATCAGCAGGTGATTACTGAAATTGCATTTCTAAGTTCGAGTCCGAAGTTTAAGATTTTTTCTCTTTACTCACTGGGGCTTCGCCACTTACACTAACTCCGAGTTAACAGAATCAACATATTCACGCGCTAACTTCGTGGAAGACGTGTATTCAGTTGAGAGGTACGTAGCTCGAATCGCTTATGTTTTAACCAAAATGTGTGCATTCTTGTCAGTAACTGCGGAAAGATGCACTGATTCATTTTTCCCTTTCATGTCTGTTTTTCTAATAGACCAAATTTTGAAGCCGTCAGGGCAGTCTTTGATATCTGTGGACTCGAACAAATAATCAGATTTTCCAACTTGCAAAAATCCATCATTGAAAGTTTGCTGACCACAATGTTAAGTGTAATGGCCACGAATGTGCATTAACAATCGGACTTACATCTAGCACGGAACCATATGTAGTCTGTACGCAGTGACGATAACAGCAAATGAGCCAACAAAGTCGCAATGTAATGCGTACACAGCTCAACAGTTTATGCAGTTAGGCATCAATATAATCTTCAGTTTTGAATGTTAATCACCAACAATCCTCTCAAAGCACTGGGCACTACACTACCTCTCACGATCCACATACACTTACTTATTCCTTTGTACACTTATGATAAACGAAAGAAATAATGCGTAAAGGCACTTGCATTCCATACCACGGCCTCACGACCAAAAGCCTCAAACAGGTCAAGTGGCCGTATTAATAGTATGAACCACCGTCTTATTCGATTGTCAGTCTCTCCCAGCGACAGTACAGAACGCTGTCATGTTTTCACTATCTAAACTTTCCTGGTTTTCCTTGTTGGTTAACTGTGATAAATGTATATATATGTGAAGACTGTCATCTTGTAACTTGTTCAGTGGAGCTCAGGTTTAAGCGCTGTGTATATAATGTGCGATGAGTAAGAGGCTAGTTGCCTGTCTCGCACACTTTCATGAAATCAATAGAATACGGTGGCTATAATCAGAATTCATTATTGGCCAGCAGATTGCAAGGAAGTGGCGTTAGAAACCACGCCCAGAATCGCCAAAATAATTTAACCAATCCACGTTGAGAGTAGAAGCTTCCTTGTTTGTCCCTAGCGAATACAAGTCTCTACCGTTAACAATTCGGACCAGTGAATATGTCGGCCGATTAACGCATACACATCTCTGTGGGGGTCATAGTTATGTGTTATGTTCTAATTGACTCACTCAGCCCAGAGAAACGTGCCTGTCGGCTGATCTCCTCCAGTCACCTTCGGCGGTCTTCGTATGCCGAATGTTGATGCAGTCTAATAGGCAGGACCACCGACTAGCAATGGTGTGTGAATGACAGCATATAGCCACTTCTACTTTACAAACGTCGCGAAATTATTCTGACCTTTTTAAGCCAATTTTCCCGTTTACTGTACTTGCAGGGTCACAGTATATGTCAGTAGTTGACGATCAGTGGCAACGTTGACAGGCGAGTAAACACAGGGCCTTTTCAACTCCAGCGTCGGAATATACTAAAGAGCGTAGTGTTGTTCTACCCACTGATGAGGGATGTCTGGCGATCAGAAAATCCAAAGTTTTCTTTCACTGCGCGACGTCATTATTGAAACTGTCCTCCCATGTGAACTTTGCACAAGATTTCCGTTGAAGAAGTTCCTTATTGCTGCAAGTGCGTTCTTGATAAAAGTCCTAGCATGGACCTGGGAATAGGTAGGCTGCCAATTTCGAATGTTTGCTGATTCGCTGCTCCTCGTTCAGTCTACCTAGAACAGTCACATCCATGAGGTAGCGAGCACTGGGCAAGTTCCCAGCTCGCTGCTCTACCGAGTCCGATCAAAAACGACCGTCGTACAGGTGAGTCTGTGATAACGACGAAATATTGAAGATTGGACGAAAGGAATGAAGTACATACCTCATTTTTGAATCAGAAGTTTGAAAAGTCCGAGACCAATCAGTCACAGGAACACAGTAAAATGCAACGAGTCGCTCAAAATTGAAACGTCAAAGCGTCGGCAAAACTAACGGTTCAAATAAACAGGGTTTCAGAGGTAGCAAGAAGAAAGGATTAGCTGAATTTGCGCAAGGGTTAGAAGCTGAACGGCATCACCTCTTAAAGATATATTGAAATTAACGTTCTTTGGAAGAACTGTTTTTCGCGCGCAGTTTGACTGAAGCATGTGTAACATGCAACCGAAACCAGCGAGCGCACAGGAATTGAATTTGAGTGTGTGACGGGGCGTACTGCTGTGTTGTCGGTGCCGTTTTAGCTTACGTTTGTGTAAGTCGTGTGCATGGCTTACTGGGCCTTCGGCTCATGTTTGTTCGTATTGTTTCTATTTTCAGAACTGTTGTTCGAAACCCTACTTCGGAAGAGCGCTGTCCCCTGGTGCGTCCACGTTGCCCGAAGGTTGGTCCACGAAGTCACGGGCATCCAGAGTAGAGTCGGCTGGCCTGCATGTTACACAGGACGGTAGGTTGATCAGAGTGACAAGCAAAGGCAGGGAGCGCGGTTGTCAGCCTTCTATCAAGCGCACGACCGTCAGTACAGACAAACTAAGGCGGATGTTCCAACAATGGCGCACCGGTTTGAGTATGATACTTAGCCGAACCATCAAGTTTGGGAGTAAATCCATCCACTGCTGCAGCAACCAACGAATGCGGCTGGAACATATCCTCTGACATTAGCTTCCATATCCCTCAAACAACACTCGCAATTCCCATTTATTTCTGCTTTGGCCTAAGCTGCCGTCTCATCGATCGCATATATAAATACATTTCTTTCACCACGTGGAAAACAATGAAAAAAACAGTGTTCACTTGCTGACTTTTTTACCTTATCGGTAAAACCTGTGCCAATATCCGAATCTTCCGTATCTATGGCGTACGTTAACTTCAATTCCTCTCTGTCTACACATTCAAAACGGTCGCTTACATAGGCAGCTTTTCTCCTGCCATTTGGTTCTCCGAGTTTCAAAACATGAACCATCAGGGAGCTGCAGTTGGCGGCTGTCGAGGCGCCTGGATGAGAGTTTGGGTTTGCAGGCCTTTCTATGCATAGATGGAAGCTAGTCAACACGCCGTGAGCCCAATCGTTACGTGATGGTAAGCTCACATTTTCGCGTTTGAAACCCTGTTTATAACAGTTACAAGAACTATTCCCCGAGGCTAACTGTGGTGTAAATCTCGATTCAACGATCATCCAAACCCCGACATAACAGAAGATCTGACAGACGGCCAATCCAAATATCGCGTTAAAGGTACAACATCAGGATTGGACGAACGGTCTCAGTGTCGTGCCGCCCGCTATTCGCCAGTGTGTTCGTTCCGTATTCCACCAATTAATAAACAGTTTATGATGTTGCATGTACTAATGAGATCAGCCAATGAGAGGTTGTGATTTCTTTAATACTGTTGTACATCCATCAGTTCGGCGTTTCAATTCATAAATAACATTTGTTTACTGCTACAAGTCCCGGGTCTTCTCTTTGTTACTTACGTGGAAGGTTTCAATTCAAGTACGATTCCTAGGGCTATTCGAAGTCTCTAATTCCATGTATAACACTAACCCTAGCACTTAATCGGCGCACGACGAGGTAGTTTTCCTATGAATGTTAAATCCTTCGCATCTCAAAAATCAGCATTGTTTACTCTACCTGCTTACCCCGTACCTTATGAATTTGGTGGATTCAACCTCGGGAGGTTTTTCAGTTTTCCTCTGTCTCTTAGCATTGTGATTTACTTTAGTACCTTAGTAACAAAAAACGCTGTCATTGACAAATGATAGCACACAGTATAAATAACAAAGAAATAAACATGGTCAGTAACAAATGAATGCCTCGGTGACCATCTCTGGGGAAAAATCGGTTGCCTGGCAAGGCAGTAGTAAATTGGAAGCTTGGTTAATTTCCGACACAAATATTCCAGGCACACCTTATTGACGGGCATTGCGGTAGGGTCATTGACGACTGGGACAAACACGTGTCGGCCACTTCGTTTAACTTCATCGGAGGTATGATGTGAGTTGCCTTCGGTTGTTTCTGGACCGCCGGTGAAACTTCTGACTGATCGGTTAACCCGCTGATCAAAATCCTCATCCAAATTCGACAGAGCTGCGGAATTTGCTATCATTCACATTGCGTAAATGACACTGTCGCATCCGGGACCAAACCGGTCTCCTTCGAACGGTTGTACTGCATTCAGCAGGGCCTGCAAAATTTAGAGTCAGTTTCTTTGCTCCTATGGCCCACTGAAGCTTCATGTGGCCTTCGAGGATCGGCTTCCACTTTGCTTACGCCCTGCTCTTGTGTCCACAGGACCGCCAAGTTTGCCCGGCTATTGTTTACTCTGGCTTCCTCCAGATTTCCTCATGTTCGGATGGCTGTGGCCGTAGAACATTCGTTCTCAGTCTTAATCACGGCACCCATTTTTGACCAACAGCTTCATGGATGGCACAAAAATTACTCAATCGGAAAATCTACACAGGTATTATATACTTTAACAGCGCTCAGAATAAAAGCACTCATTTACTCATAACGGTAAGTCTTGAACGCCAAGGTCGACATCCAAAATTTCGCGTAAAAACATCTTTCCCCGTTTAAGGTCCACTTAACTTTTGTTGCACTTTCTCCGATTACTTCAGTGCCGAGAAGCTTGCCACCATCTGATTGCTCAAATGCAGTGTGGCGCGAGCACTGACCCTCATCATCTTTATGTTGCGACAACTAATGCGCATGGCTTTTGATTTAGACGCGTCGAGTGGCGGTTGGTCCTGCACGAACTATTGTCGCGAGGCGGCTTCATCATTCTGAATGTTTTACGCGGCTCTGGAGTTGCGCAAGATGTGCCAGAACTTAATGTCGTGAGCTCATGTAACGGGGGTAGAGTGAATTTCGAAAAGCACTTGGGTTGTGTCAAGGTGAACAAAAGGCCCAGTATGAAGACTCAGGGCGCGCCAGTTCGACAGTGGGTGATCTAACCAACTTTCACTGCCTTAAATGTGTGTGCGAAACAACGTAGTTGTTGTTTGAAAAACACAGAGGCCACCGCACAAGCCATAATCATTCAATTTGTCCAAAAAACTGTTATCAGCTTCATAGAGAGCTTTCAGGAAATCAAAAAGCATCGTGTATACTTGAAAGAGTTTCTAAGTGAATTTCTTTCACGACTCAACCACAGTCGGCAGGTTGACTGAGCATAAGTGACCGTTTCCGCAGCCGTGCTGCTCTGGTGCCAAAAGTAGCTAGGTATTAAATTAAACCTTCCAAAGTCGCCCAATGCCCTCTGCGAAAGTTTTGACACTTTTAGCAGCAGGGTATTCTGATGACAGTTACTGGCTTTGGTCTCGTCCATGCTTTGTCACACTGGATAGACAAACACCAGTTTCAGGAGGCTGTAATACTACCAAGCTTACATGAGTGTAGCAGCGAACGAGCAGTTCGTTACACCAGGTCGTCTGCATGTCCTCTCAGAATAGGTGGGGTATTTTGTCGAGCCCATCTGAATTATAAGCTTGCTGTTGGAGTTGTCACGCGGTTGTGTTAGCCGGAGTAAAATTGGAAGGGTTTCAGTGGGGTAGGGAGAGAGACATAGTGTGTGATTCCAACCCTTTGGGGCTGTACGTTTTCTTCCAGCGTGAGGCTACTGTACATTACTGCAGCTGATTTTGTTTGGAAGTTCTCCACAGGTGATTCGGATGCTCAGATTTCGTAGTTTTCTCCATTGTGTACGTGTCACCCTTCGTTTTGCAACATAATCAAACATGCTGACTCCTAAATGCTGACCTTCTGGTTTGGGGATTATTGGATAACATATCTGCTGAATATTATTCGTGCCCCACTGAAAACGAAAGATCATATTCTGCTGCAATATACAGGCTGGCCGTTTTTAATCTAGTTGCCCATTACGTTCACAGATCAACTTCGGGACAACGTGGGGGCATGTGGGACGGTGCTGTTTCGAGGTAAGAGTTCTAACAACAGTTCTGCAAGAGAAGACAACACAAAGAAGCATGGGCCAGTGGCTTTGTGAGCCTTGCACACATCGTACGTAAACCGAAAATAAATTGGCGCCAACAGCAGAACGACACGCTTCGTTGCACAAATCAAATTCGATCTGTGTGCTTGTCGGTTCAGACTGCCCCTTACACAACTCTATATCCCTGGACCTCCGTTCCCTGTGCCACAAAACCTCTACAAACCGGCAGGCGCTCGTATGGCCAGGGGACATCGAGTGCTTGCGAGCACTCTGCCAGTTTTCCAGACACTTTTATATTTAATTTCATCCTGACACTTTCCTGTGGACCTGGCGTCCACTTTCTGTTCTTCCACTTCTGTTTTTATCACAGCACCTCTTGTTATTATATTGTGACAATTCTTTTCTCTCCTGGCAGGATCGGCAAATTTTAGCGTGCATTCAGAATGGAAGGCAGAGGTTGCCTCCAAAGGCACGCTACGCAACACCCGGAGATACCAGAAGGACCAAAATGGACAGGGGTACACGGGTATGTTAGAGTCACATTGAAATACAACTGTAAGTCTTGATTGTCTAACACTCCCCTGGCTTGAGACCTTCGCGCACAACGCTGACATAGTGGTCTGAAAAAAGAATAAACCAACCGTGTAAGAATCACCACTACAAATTCATTCAGAGAGCGCTTTCCAATTTTGATCACGCAACACATTGTCTGGCTTATCGGAAGTACTTTTGAGGTAAATTCGTAAGTGATTTCTGCAATATTTATCCACCTTTATGCAACCGGTTTGTGCACTTTCGACATAAATTTGCTGTTGTTACTGACTGCCACAGCTGGGAGGTATAACTGGTTGCGTTTCATCTGTTATTATTTACTAAATGGTACCGCAGTGTCTTTGGTATCACACGTTGTGCTTCCGCCTTTATGTATATTGCAAGATAGTGGACCTTTAATCAGGTTATTAGAAAAAAGGGGAACTTGGGTTCAAGTGCATTACGCGCGGTTGCCTTAACGATCTTTCCACTCTTGGATCCGCCGCTGTGTTCCGTACATCTTCAGACCAAAATCACTGGTGGCCGAATTTCGAATGGTCAAGCGAATTTCAAATAATCAGTGTGCAGAATACCAAGGGGAGTCACCGCAGCTGCATTGTGTTCTCGTTAAACAGCCAAAGATCTGTAGCTGGCCTCTTCAGATGAACGCACCTCCTCAAGCGTCTCTGTGGGGGCCCATCAGTAGTAGCACCCCAGTGGATTACAAATCAGGGACGAGCGCTCCTCGAGAGAAAAAACCTCCTGCCTGGAACCCACTTAAACGATTCAACTTTACGGTTGTTAAAAATGCGAAGGATTCCCTGGGCAGCCAGGACCTTTGCGCCCTCACACACTTCCGACCGATGCCGAGTTACATGATCAACTGGTCTAGCGTTTCTTGCTCTTACCTAGCAGTGTCATCATCTCAAAAGCTTCGTCCGCCCACCACCTCGGTCGCAAAACGCGATATCAGACCTCACACTGGCGGTCTCGGGGGTTTCGAGGTATTACGATAAGAAGTGACTGCTTTAAGCAAATAAACAATCGCTTATGACTTTGAATTGAAAGGTTACATTTTAAAAAACTTTCCTTTCAGCGTAACTTACAAATCCATCGCAATTGGTGCACTAACTTGGACACCAGATGCACTAAGTCAAAAACTGGGTAACCGATATCCAACAAAGAAGCCTAGAATTTGCCTGAATCTGTCACCGGTGACTGCAGTGAAAGATGTACTCACAAAACTTATCGGGAAGTTATGTGATTTGATCTGTTTCTATCCCATTTATACACAATCGCCATTGAGGACGGATGCGAAACACATCGACCGATGGATAAGATGGCTCACTGCTATTGAGCAGCTATCAGCTACTTTATAGCGTGGAAATACCGTAATTTCATGGAACAGTTCGATTCCTCACACAACAACCCCCATTTTTTTCAAAACTGTTTGCGGGTACAGTGCAACCGGAGATCGTTTGCTATCCACGGAAGCTTACGGTGTCACAGGCCTGCTGCTCGAGCTGAACATGCCGCTGAGAGCCTCAATACACTCGTCGTCAGTCCGTAGATCCTGTTGAAACTATTTACAAAAGCCTTCGGGGTCAAACACCTAGTGCTAGGCACTTATCCACCAACGAGGAATGTGATTCTACAAACAATATTGGCGAAATGAGCACACTGCAGTAAAATGATTAAAATTTTTCCTCACGGTTTGCTAAAATTTTACATCAGTAGGCATGACCACCCTATAAATGTATACCCGACCATAGCTCTGAAGACAGTCAAGGGTGCACGAGGAGAAATCGGGGCGCCTCCAGCGAGGAAGCTGGAAACTTCTCGATATGTTGAAACGTCAAATATGTTAGTATTCTTATCGGAGTACTATGTTGATTTAGTATGATTGTGAATCTCCATTTCATCCATACCTCCATAGCACCGCAAAAACGCGCTTCCTTAGAGTGGAGGATTGTTTATTCCATATGGAAAATTGTGATCTACATGTTTATAAACGCGAAGAGTGGGCTAACGCATGTGTTAGGTTTGCTCCGTAAAAGTGGTGAAATGTTTATTCGTCGCCAAGCAGTTGCTCCAGTCACTTTTCTGATGTATCCCAGTTCTCTCGCTGAAACTGCCTATTTAGAAATGCCAAACTGTGGAAACTGCGTTCGAAACTCGCGGGTTTAAGAAATGTAGCGTACAAGCCACGACTTGATTGGCACCCGCTTGAATTTCTACGTCTCTGCACTGATACATTTTTCGCGCAATTCTTTGCGGTTGACCTCACTGAACAGTTGTTCATCGTAGCGAATACCGATTGTCAAGGAGGACACAGGACTAATCTTCTCAAGCTCCGTCATCAAATCGCCCTTAGGCCGAAGTTTGTTCCTTTCAGGGTTATCAACCACCGGAACAGCCTTCCTTCTAAAACCGTTAGCAACGTTCTACTGCATTGCTTGATTCCCACTTACTCAGAACATCATTATGCGAGTTATGCTCTCAGTGGCCTAATCAATCAAATGACGAGAAAGAACCAGAATATGGCAACACTGGAAGAAGTTGTAATGGTAACGGGTCTGTACAAAGGTATATGTAAAAGTAAAGGGAAGACGTATCCGAAATTTCGGAATGGCTCACTGACAAGTCTAAATCCCTGGAACTGGAAATGCCGCCGCCCCTGAGAAAGACTGCCATAGGATAGGTCAGGACAACGACTGATAAATAATTCCACCCACGACGTGGAATGACGAGCGTTCGGCGTCGTAAAGTCAACAAACGCGCAGCTAGACGTTTCGCCCCGCGATTAATTCACAAGCCCAAATATTCACGCAAACAAAGAATACAGAGATTGTGCGCGGTAAATCCGGTTTTTATCAAGACAAGGAGTTTTAAAATGTAGATGTCTTCAAACAAGTGCACAGGTGAAGTTAAAGAAAGTTGCAAAACACAGTTATGAACTGTAGACACTACACCTTGTTTTGTTTCTGATATTTCCCGCAGTTCAAGCAGAAGTGCCACACCATGTTTTCAGTGCCTGCCTTTTTGATTAGCGGACGACAGCTGGACACCGAAAAAGAAAAACCGGCTGGATCCGATCACCTTCTTGCTTACTTACTTCCTTTCCTACCAGTCACTTGAAAAATCCCTCGGAAGCACCTTCATTTTTTATGGTAGAAACCGGTACCTTCGCACCCGCAACAGCCAACATGATCCAAATCATCCCACGTTTATCGCCTTTTTGCTCTTTATTAGGGTCTTAGCCATACACACCGTCCAGATCAACGACGGAGCCCAATATGTAACGCATTCCGCTCTCGTGTGATTGACGCCATTTTGGTTTTCGTTTGTGTAGGTTGTGTGCATGACTTACTGGGCCTCTGGCTCACGATTGTTTCTGTTTTTGTTACCAATCTATATTCTCGCTGTGCTCCCGTCCTTCATAGACGCTGCTCCTCAGTGTTTCCACTACGTCGCGCATCACAAATTTGGTGACAGAGGTGGGATTGTGAACGTGTTCGGAATCGTTTTTCGTCGTCGCAGTCGGTCGTCGTTGTATTCTTCATTCGCAAGGTTCATTACATCAGGTCCATCTTCTCAAACGTAGCTTTCGTAGTTGTTTGTCGTCGTCGCATTCGTGTAGGTTATTGGGTTCATTTCGCAACAGTCCCACTGTGGGTGCCAAAATTGTAATATTCCAATTGGGTCAATCACAAGTTGCAGTGCACACATTGTCTAACGTTCGCAATCGAGCACAAATAGGTCTACTTCACAGAATAGGAAAAACCACGAATAAAAAGGAAACGTGTATTAACGCAACTCAGATACCGAGAGAGTTCGATCAACAACGTGTCCTTGTGCACATATATATATACGGGGTCCCACGGTCCGGGAGTTCCCACCAATCAGACGTGGTCTCACGCTCACTGACCGCCGACTTCGGGTTCTGGTTGGTCACCTTCCTCAGCCCGTTGCAAGGACGCGGCCAACCCACGTGTTAGAGGACCTGAAAGGGAGCGGAAGGGAGTATGTTTGGCAAAACAAAATGGCGGCGCACTATATGCTACTACAAATAAGACATTCGAATTTCGCGCATTATTGATTCTCAACGCGGATTAAAAATTGAGCTTCCACTGAGGAGATGTGAGTTATTTGCAACAAACACGTGAAATCGTCATATATTTTCCGTGTTCCGTTCTGCTGTGTTTTTTTCACGGGAGGACCGTTTTGTTTAAGTGGCCATTTTGTCACGTTGGCTTTGCCGTGCGTCCTGCCCGTGGTTGTCGTGTCTGATTCGTGGTTTTGCGATCTGCTGCTCCTGATCTTAACTTCTGACTGACTATGTCGAACGTGAACGGTGAGACAGACTTTTCGCAAGCAGACAAAAACGTGGAGATGTGGCGTATTAAAAAGTTGATCAAAAGCTTGGAGGCTGCTCGTGGGTGAGCTGCGTTTTTCGACCCGTTTTACTTTTTTATCCAGCAACGGCACCAGCATGATCTCCCTAATCATTCCACCAAAGGATCAAATTACGCGGATAGCGAAACTGCTAGCAGAGGAATATGGAACGGCCTCGAACATAAAAAGTCGAGTTAATCGTCTCTCCGTTCTCAGTGCGATCACGTCCGTCCAACAGCGGCTGAAACTCTACAACAAAGGTAGGCTGTTTCCTGATGTTATCATCTTACGATAGTTCCTAACAACGGTCTCGTTGTTTACTGTGGGACGATTGTCACTGACGATGGTAAGGAGAAGAAGGTGAACATTGATTTTGAACCATTCCGTCCAGTGAACACGTCTCTCTATCTTTGCGACAACAAATTTCACACCGAAGTGAGAAACTTCTGTTTTTGGTGACTTTTCAGGCTTTAACCGCACTACTTGCGGACGATAATAAGTTCGGGTTCATTGTCGTAGATGGCAACGGGGCGCTTTTTGGAACACTGTCCGGAAATACCCGGGAGGTATTGCACAAGTTCTCGGTCGATCTCCCTAAGAAACATGGGCGAGGTGGTCAGTCTGCCTTGCGATTCGCACGTCTACGGATGGAAAAAAGACATAATTATGTACGGAAGGTAGCAGAAACAGCTACCCAAATGTTTATCACGAACGACAAACCGAACATAGAGGGCTTGGTTTTAGCCGGCATAGCGGATTTTAAAAGTGAACTAGGACAGTCCGATATGTTTGATCAGGTTCGTTCGTTCTATTGTTTTATACTGCTTCCAGCGTTTACAAGCCAAGTTGATCAAAACGGTTGATATATCGTACGGTGGCGAAAACGGATTTAACCAAGCAATCGATCTTTCGTCTGATGCGTTATCTGGTGTAAAGTTTATTCAAGAGAAGAAGTTGATACAGCGTTACTTCGACGAGATTTCACAGGTATGTTTCTAATCCGTACTTCATTTGTTTCCAGGATAGCGGAAAGTACTGCTTTGGTGTGGAGGACACCTTAAAGGCACTGGAAATGGGTGCCGTGGAAATCCTGATCGTATGGGAGAACCTCAGTGTTAACCGATATGTACTTAAGCTGCCTTGTTCCGAAGGTGAGTAGTTGTTATTAGCTCGTTTTTGCCGCGTTTGAAATGAATGAGTATTTGTGGCAGCAATTGAAGTTAAAGTTTGATATGTCAAATTTCAAACCGCAAGTTGTTCGCTGGTGGTCACTGGTAGGTTGTGTGTGGACGGGATGCAAAACGTGAACTAGTACAATGAGAGTGCCTGAAGTTCACAGCAAAAGCTGTGATTGCAGGTTGTCATTTCTACTTGGTCACTTAGTTTTCGTGGCAGATGGCTTGAGTACGCTTCCACGTTCACGTGGTCACAAGGTTATGTTCGTGTTGGTTTACCTGCTCTCTCATGCATGTGGACAAGGAGTAGGTGAGCGTACGATGTGATACGTCTCTTTGGATTGCATTTAGCGTCACGGTAAGACTGGACCTTGACGTGGTGTGACGGCTTGTGCATCTCGATGACCTTTTGGACTAAACTGGTCAGAGTTACTCATACCAGTCAGACCAACAGGTAGAGGTCTGACAAACCAGTCTCTTGGTCCTCCAGGTTGGGGTTGGAAGATGGTTGGCATCTCTTCCTGAAAAACGTACCATTTCTGATACACCGCCACCCACCCGCTGCCTTGCGGTACAGGCTTTTGAGCCAAAGGCTTTGGTTGAGAACCCTAATCGTTCTCCTGTCTAGGTCTGGGCGTCCTGGCAGTATCTCAGCCCACACACAACCATGAATAC
>QNGE01001934.1:72922-94598 GCA_008508345.1 Paragonimus westermani | reverse complement strand
GCACCTTGATGCTGAATGTTTGAATATGGACGTAGTCATTTTCAGCAGTTAGGTCCCTTCCCGTCCCCTTCTTTTTCCTTCTCTCTTTCTATATAGGGTTTGCTGTTTCTTCATGGTTGTGTGGCAGTTAAGCATTAGTGTTAACCACTGATGTATTGCTGTCTATGATGATGATGATGATCATATCGAAGTTCGACCTAAGCTGTCGAATGTCGTCCCTGTGGTCTCAGCCAGGAGCCAGTAAAGCTCAGTATAATCAAGCTTCATTGGGAGAGTCTTCACCCTTCAAAACCATCGCTTGACTACCGTTTCTAGAAAAGTCGTGTGCTTTGTAAAGCAAGCGCTGGATTGTCATCCGTAAGACTTCCAACCCACCAACGTGTTGACACGTTATGCGTGCCCATTTCGAGAGATCTGCAAATGGTGCTGAGGTTTATGCGGCACTCTCATCACATGCAGGATTTTATAATGATCAAAACAATTTAAACGTCAGCCACAAACAAACCAAGCCTCAGGACAGCCTACACGGACTGCGAGTATAAAGGCGGCTATTTAACTGTTGTTTTCACCGGGTCAACCTCAGCTACTTTCCTAGATTCATCAGAGAAATCGGACGTAGACCAAAGCTTCAGGTAAACGTAAGATAGGACCTAACTTTCTGATGAAAGTCTGCATTCCGAAGTTTTAGACTGGCAGGTCTTGTGCTGTGTGTTTGAGACTCAGTCGATATCGCCAACTTCCGAGGCCGGCCGTTAGAGATTGACCCAATTCCGTAGAAAGGGGGTGTTTTGAGGGTCTGATCTGGGTGCCGGCTGGTAATCTTGATGTAAGACGTCAGTGACAAAAGCATTCCGGCTCGTCCAGTGTTCTACCGCCACCCATCATTATAAAGGTTTTTGGTCCGCTCATCTAGGTGCCCCAGAAGGACAAATCCACCGACCCTTTAAACACGAACTTTCAATCATGTAGGGCAGACCGGCTTCTGAAGTTTTAACGATTACAGTACGAGCTCCGAATTGGGGTTCGAAGAGACACTTATGCAACCGTTAATACCCATCTGCTGACCAATGGTGCGAAGTTTGACTGGAACCCTTGTTATTTTTTGTACGGGCGGCGTTTCAGCTCATACAACCGTGACGTAGCATTACGACCACCCCTGTCATGTATGAACAGTCTGTGGCAGAAAAAGACCCAAGGTCCGTGTGACGAACACAGACGTCAGTATAATGTCCACCGCGTCCAGCTTACCTGCTGACTGTTTTGTGTTGCCTCAGTAAACCCAAGAAAGTCAGAAGAACGAAATTTCAATCAAATGGAACGTGTGTTGAGTGCTTTCTACCTTACGACGGGCCATTTTGTTTAAAGGACCGCATTTGATTCAGTTGCTGGTACCCTTCTGTGGAACTGCCTTCATAAAAAAAGTTCTTGGGGAATACGTTGGGTCTCTGAACCCTTAATCTACAATCAAGTTTGTTTATGGACGCTCAACTCCTATTGATGTCTGCCGGGGTTTTCTCGTCTCCATGTTCAGTTTTGTGTGCAGCATTCTCGAAGATGCGCCTGAGCAGCTCATTGAGTTTGGCGTTAGACCAGTTATGGGGTATGTTGATTGACGTAGAGTAGCGGTTGCTATTTTCTGCAGTACTGTCGAGCACATGCAGGCACCACAAAACAGTGCATAACCGGATTAGTTTGTATGAATGATGCAGTGCTGCTTCATGATTGAGACATTCCCACTTCCGCGTTCCCAGTTGCAAGCAATCCGCCTGTGACTGGACTTTTCTTTACGTACTATTTCGTTAGCCTGTTATGTTGTCCATGCGATATCAGTAGGAATAGAGGGGATACTTATTGCTTCCACCAACCTGTGTCATGCACGGTGTTCGGTTGTGGCTTAACGACGGGGTGTATAATGATTGTATGCGTCCAGATTTGCTGTGTAGCTCACGAACACGGCCTGCTGATGGTATGAGTGAAAGCATAAGTGCTGCACCTGACCACACTTCTGTTGGTTGTGTCATTTCAAGCGAAGATAACGGTGTGAACAACGCAGCTAGCGCGTAATTCGGATTGCCCCGAACACGCGATTAATTGATCGGTAGGTCAGATTTCACAGTCTGTTCCGTATCCCAAATGGACGCTTTCCACACCGGGCGCTGTTTACTGAAACCACCAATATGAGGCTAAAGCAGTATGGTCATCAAGCATGCACACGAGTTGTGGGCGCAGGTGAAGGTAAAGAAATACCCCCCCAACCCGGTTGTAGGGCTAGTTACGAATGCTATTCTAGTTGGTAGTGAACCGCAGTCAACTGCGTGCATGCATTCGTATTCTTTCAAATTCCTCCACTTAGTTGTCTTGTGGATTTTTACTGTTTATGACACCTGTGTCACTGGGCTGGCTGTCAAGTCGTTCCTCTGCAGGGCTGTGATCATAGTGAATTGGCCTGCAGTCGTAGATTTTACGGAAGAGGGGAGTTAATCCACCTTTGCTGTATAGGTGTTATTGTTGTGCGAAAAAAGCCGCCTCAGCCCTGATTGCTCCGTTGCACCCTGATAATTACTTGGATTCACATTGGCCTTGATATTTATCTTCCATCCCGTTTTTTTGCTGTATACTTTTCTTCATTGTCTTGTGCAGTCGTCCAACTATATCACCTAGCAATACATTTCAACCGTTTCCAACGGGTACGTTTCAGATGTGCGGAATGGTTTTTTGTAGATCCTTTCGAAATGTCCTTCCAGTATTTCCTTGTATTATTGGTCCTACTAAGAATTGTTGCGTTTTCCTACCTGGGTAAAAAAGAATGAGTTTTCGCACCTGGGGCTGCTTGGCATAATTACCCATAAATATGCGGCTGATGGTCAAAGAGTCCATGATCTTCGATCATCGATCAGTACCAGTTGTGTTCACTCTTAATAAGTTTTCTTAATAGCTACCAGCTTCAGGCTTAATATGTTCGTTTGGCAATAAAACCCCATCATCTCGGGGTCTTCTAGATCCGTAATGTTTTTGTCCTCATTGTTAACGCCTCAAAAGCCTTAATTTCTTGTTTGGCTTACTATTATACGCGGGCCTGAAGCTAGATAGAGTACTAATTTTAGACTACGAAACGGACACCTGAAACATGGCACGGAATAACGAGAAGACTATCAGTTTCACACTGCACGCAACCTTATGGTTTTTGTAGGTCGGTCCGTTACTGTCACAGCCCTTCGTTTGATTTTAATGTTTCGTGTTATGGTTAAATTCGTCCTGTGGATCTACTGACGCCAGTTGCGCACCTGTAGTTTCACCGACGTACATGAATGGTGTGATTTGTTACGCCTCTTTCAGAAATGAATTGAGGACGAACAAACTCCGAGCACTGGTAAGATGTATCTGATAAAGTTTTCAATGTACATTATGGTGCTCCGACAAAAATTTTGTTCGTCGTTGCATTAACCAGGGTGTTTGAGATAGCTCCTTGGAAGTACAAGCGACGTATATAAATTGTCCATCATTGGTGCTTGGTTCAAAAATCCGAGCAAAGGCTCAAAGGCGTGGGCAAACAGTAACGTTTTTGATGTTTTTTAATCCATGACTGAAACAATACATCTTCATGATTCCATTGGATTCTCTTTAGAACTGAAGATTATTCATCTTCGTCCGGATCAAGAGCGTGAACGGCAGCATTTCGTAGATAGTGAAACTGGTTTGGATTTCGAAGTGGTAGACACTCAGTTGCTGTTGGATTGGTTGGCTCTGAACTACCGTTCCTTCGGCACCATTTTAGAGATCGTCACAGATCGTTCACAGGAAGGTGCTCAGTTCGTTAGAGGATTTGGTGGTGTCGGAGGTATGTAAATGGTTTCGTTAACAAAGTTATGTGCAATTATGTTGACTGTTCTTGCAGGTTCCGTTTGAATTTATTTATCACTTCCCGTTAGTTTGAATAGCCGCGTTTGTAATTCAGGGCTTGACGCATGCTTATTTTAGAAGGTATCACAAGGGAACGGCAGTAGACAACGACTAATTACGAAACTAGAAAGACACCGACCGAACAAACCGTGACGTCACATTGTTGACACGGCCAGTCTGAACAACGACTGTTCTTGTGTTGGTGTGCTAGAGTCACAGTGTTGACGCTGAAATAGGTGAATGAGAAAGCGTGTATGAGTAATCAAGGGTCCCCAGACGTTACAGTCCCGTTTGTTAAGATGGGCGTTCTACTCGGATTTGGTTTACGGTATCTACTCTTGTGTTAGTGAAGTTTCTGTCTGGCTACGCATACTACCAAGTGCTGTAGTGAAAAGTGGTAATTACCTCGTTTTTACTCTGGGATGCAGTTAATCTTATTACGTCAGACAATAGGTAGTTGTTCCGTGCGTTTCTTCATTAACTTGCAGTTATTTGTTTTGCAGTCCGATTTTTTACGCTTTTCTCTACGTATAGGTATTCTTCGATATCAAGTAGATTTCACGAACCTTGCTGGAGGTGATATTGATGTCGATGACGATTTCAATTTGGATGATTACTGACATACGGCTCAAACATTCTCCCGGGGCAGCTCTTACGAATTCGATGGGGCTGCGCCGCTCCTTTCTACGGCTGGATCCGAATGGTCGTCTAGGGTGTGGTCTGCAACTGGAACTGAATCAAGAGAATAGGAAAATCGATTTGTTTTCTTCTCGAGAACTTAATCGAAACGTTTTGTCTTATCTGTTCGTAGCTTGGCTTTGGATAAATTTTGAAATTAGAGTTAATCATTTAATTCATGTGCATGTTTAGCAGTTCATGGAATAAACTACACTGTTCCTTTCATCTTTGTTTTGCACTATCAAGGGGTTGGTGACATCGCTTTTAAATCCACGATGAGTTCTTGTTATAAGCAGACTTCATTTGTGCGCGTGTGAACAGTCGGCAGCTGTATTTTCCTAATTCGGTCCGTTGACAGCCGATTTTGTCGTCGGTATTTTACGTGGTGGTCTGTTCATGTACGGTTTCCGGCTGCATCCTGGCTGAATTATCACAGGAGTTACTGAGGTTTAGAGGATTTTAGTAAAGCAGGTAACCTCACACTAGCTCCCCCGCTAATACTGTGTGGGTATGTTGACCGTTCGTATTCGGTAATTACAATGTCCGGTCATCTGTGCGTAGTTTATTCTTTCCCTTTGGGAATTGCTTGAACAGCTTTGACCTGCTGTCATTCGTGTTGGTTGGCGGGTATCCAATAAATTTACCGTATGAGCAAATACTTTCGTCAGCACTGGATTTGAGAAGTTTCAGATTTATAAACGATATGCCAGCTAGAGGTTTGCGATCTCCACCTAGGTGGCTGGATGCTGTGGCTCGACTTTCGTCCGGCTAGCGAATGTCTTCTGACTTGTTTGCAGGATACTGACGTTTATCCTACTGAACTGTTTCTAGGTCAGGTTTTGCACCCCAAATCTAAATCTTGAGACGCGTATTTGAGCGCAGTCGCATATCAGTTTCAACCGATGATGTCTACTGCGATAAAGGGATTCCTTACTCGAATATTGTTCAGGAGAGTTGGCATTAACTTAGTTCCGGTCAGGCCATAAACTATTACGCAACCTCGTTGGCGTTTTTTGGTTATCATACTCAGGGTGTACGTCCGTTAGGCTGTGTATTTTTGCAGGCTTTTTGTTTTCATGGACAACAGAGGCTGCGTTGCCCCCAGACTCGCTTCGGATCCATTCGTGTATCGTCCTCGATGGAAGTGTGCTTTGTGACACGCGGGTGTGCGCTTGCTGTTCTGAAAAAAGTTTCAGCCAGCTGGATCGCTCTTTCATGCTACTTGAGTGGTGTGAAGGTCGAGGGTTGATCCAAGATTTAGGTGGCCTGCCGAGCTCCAGAACTCTGATCAGTCGTAATTTCTGGTGGTTGTCGGCCTGGCGGTCCGGGGTCGAAAAGTCGATCTGTTCTCAGATCATGAAGCACGTGCAAAGGCTGCTGTTCCCAGCACTTCTCCTGAACAACAAACACCAGGTCGATCGTAGTGCGGCTCGTCGAGAATCTACACTAATTGTCATGATCAATAGGTTTAAGAACGTCCGCATGTAGTCGGTTCAGAAGGATTTCTAGCGCCGGATCTTCTCGGTAGCTGCTACCATAAACTGTATCTTGAACTCTTGCCACATACCCTCGAGGTTAATGGATACAGGAGCGTCTTTCAGACGAACGTTAACTGCACAGTGAGAAGCAGTCCTCGTCTCTGAGTTCTCCAATCGTTTGACTCCAGTTCTACCATCCAGAGGATCTACAATAAACAGGCTCACAAACAAGCAAACAATTTGATGCTGACTAGTCTGTGATCGGTGCTACATTAATCCCCGCGCACTACTCCAGTGGTACACACTTCACGAATGTCTCCTTGCTGCAAAACCTTGTAATGGAGCAAATGGTGTTCACCGCTCCGTAGGTGAGTCCAATCGGTGATGTCGCTCGCATCCAGCTAGAATCGGGTGCCTAAGATAGCCAGCTCGTGATTAGCCCACGAGTGGAGCATACGATCGTCATCATCGTTGGGTAAACCACTGCCCCATGGTCCGAGAATTCCGGGTCAGGCTACGGGGTCTCGTCCAACTCGTGTGTTCAGGTCACCCAGAGCAAAGTTGTTCGCTCATCGGTGCGAAGCGGATTGTGCGGACAGCTGATTGTAGAAGCGGTCCTTCGTATACTATTATGCTTTCTAAATTCGATACCTTTTGGCATTCAAATTGTGGTTAATCAGATTTGTAATTGAGTGTTGCTCTCTTAGATTACTCCTCTGCGAAGATACCAATCTAGGCTAACGCGAACCAGTTGTTTAAGCCGTTTAAGATTCTTTAGACTGGCACCAAAAACCTCTGGAGTTCACACACTATATTGTTAAGTTCGAACCACCATTGGCGGCAAATGATCATTGAAGGTGCAGGGTGCTCCTTGCCGTCGCAGTGGAATGACATAAATTATGAGATGGGCCAGCACTGCCTTAGCATGAAAAAGTTAGAGTGGTGGGTCTGCCCCTATAGGTCCATCTCTACCGCTGTATCCTGTGCGACTCACAGCACTTAGTTGGTGATATTAGATATAGCGGTAGTCAATTCGGCTCAGAAGCATTGCTGTTGCCGTTATTTGTTTGAGTTGTCCGTGAACTGACGTTTGCAGACGGTCTGTTGTTTGCAACCCGGTGATTTATTTGCAAGGCGTAAACACCATGACGTTGAATGTAATAGTTCTTCATAATCAGGTCCTTTGCCTTTCTTGACCCTTATTTCCACACTAAAGCTGATTCTTATGGCGTGTGCATCAACCGCTGATGTGATGCCGATAACATTGGAGTTTGGTTTCGATGTAACGGGTTTTTACATACGAGGCGCTCCAGCTCCTCCACCATGGGTATACCACATTAGTGTTGGAATTGGTGCGTTTTTTCTGTTGCATATTAATACCAGAACCTTCACTGCTCATGTACGAACTGTCATGCGGTTGATCATTATCTTCGTTACGATCATATCCCCTTCATTGGTAGGGGACTGGATTATGTGCCACCGGGCAATTACGGTTGCGGAAACAATTGTTTATGATTGAGTCTGAATGGTTACTAAACAATAACTGAATGTATTGATTTCGGCTTAACGTACTACGAAATTTTCACTCACTTTGCACAAGCTTTTCTGTCGGCCTCGTCATCCTGTATGTAAGGTTTTGTCTCTTCCAATACCGTTGCGGATGCATGTTGGTTACCTGATAGTAACTGCTTCTGCTGGAACTTATCACACATTTAATTGTACTTTTCACATTCATACGGGCGTTTCAGTCGGTCTTCTTTATGAAGACTGTCTAGAGTAGAGTTTTTGCCCATGACGAGACTCATTCATAGTCCATCTTTTTTTCGATAATTAGTTAGACTACATTCGCATACTGTTGGTGCTGGTCTGTTGACCACTACTCTACTGATTTCACTTCTGGTGTGATCGAAATGGCTTGGCTAAAATCTCCAGTGATTAACACGCAAGTTTTCTGATCGCCTTAACCAGTTGGGACCGAAATTCCATGAAGTCTATTCACTAAAGCGTTGAACGAGATCACTGATTTGGTGGTGAACACATTCGCCCAAGAAAAACGTTGCCCATTTCTCGACCGGTGGAAGATCATGCATTATGTGTAAATGTGAAAAGAGTTGAACCAGTGATAGAACAAACTGGCACGAAAAGCTAAATAACCATTATGATTGGGTGTGTTACTGTCTGATTGTTGACACCGACCGCCAGAAACCTTGTGCGTACAAAATGAAGCCACTACCATCAGCTCGACCAGTATTCGAACGACATTACCGGAAGCTAACTTAAATACGGCGCTGTTGAAGCACTTTCTGACAATTTACCAACCTACATCGAATACCACGGTGATGAAACCTGACGTTGCGTGTTACATTGTCACCAAGGTACCACCCAAATTTGCATGACCACGCCGACTGCTTCCCGAGAAGCTGAAGGTCGCCAGATTGGAACCCGTCGAAATGCTGCGTTTAGGCATCGTTCGTCTCTTGAACAGCCCGTAGTAATCAACTTTGCATATGGTCCCCAAGAAAATTGCAGGAGACTGCAGATCAGGTGTTGGCTACGGAGCGCTGAACGATGCAACCATGCCAAATCAGTATTCTATTCCGCATCTTCATGACTTTTCTATTGGACCTGTCGGAAAAAATTCTCTGTATTAGATTTGGTCAGGGCACACCACCAAATTTTTGTGGCTGCCGACGAAATCGCTGAAACCGTGATCACATTTGTCTGCCTTTTCACATTTTCTGTATGAGTTTACTCACAGAAACGCCCTCCACGTATTTCAACACCTCATAGGCCAAGTTCCTCGAGGACTGGAATTCGTGTCTCTCTGTATCGACGATAGTGATTAACCGTTCTCAACGCTTCGGATAGCTCAAGTCCATTCATCCATTAGTCTCCCCATAAGTTAATTTTCAGATCCACTGGCAGGAGTGGCATTCGCCCATACATGAACTTGTGCGGTAATTTTTATATTGCGCTCTGTACCAAAGGGCCGTCGGTCATCACAGTCAGTTGTAACATCCCTTCTGACTGTCTGGCTTCATCTTCAACGAATCTGATTGAGGCTTTTTTCGTCAGTCTGTCTTGTTAGGGGCGATGTGGTGTTGTGCAAGCTCTTTTGTCCCCTGAGTGTTCTAAGTAGTTCCGGAACTGTCTACTTTAGAAGCAAGATCCCTAATCAGTCAGTGTGCTTCGTGAAGATGCAGAGTCTGCGACAATAGCTCACACTACAGTTCTGCACCCAGTGGTTGTTTGCTAATCGAGTATAGCAGCTGCTTCGACTCATCTTGTAGACTGTTTCTTCATAAAGTTGATCTACTGGTCACCGCAAATGGTTAGTGAGAATGGATCCATCAGGTCCGTGGACCATAGCTCCTCAACTTTACTTTCCGGAACTGACAGAGATGGAATATTTATTGACACGGTTAAAACTCCCCAACAGCTGGGAGTGTTGCCATGCCGAAATACAACTGGTGACGTATTTTTTTAATCCCGACTAGTTAGCCCTTTTACCTCAGGATTCGTAAGTTTGGTAACTTCCTGTGTGATCCAGCAGATGACACCCCACCAGTAACTTTGCCGATATTATCGATACGCGTCATCAGTTCAGCAGTTGGTGTACTAAAAGTCTAGCACCGTTTATTCACGTCTGATAGATGCATTCTGAATGCTTCCATTTCCAGAGGCTGGCCTTCCGTCAAAACTCCACTCTAATTTCGGAATTTTCGCATTCGCCCTTCAAACTACTTTCAGGTCTCTAAGACTGCTTTTCGGTTCGGTACCTCTGACACCAAAGACACCCTTGTGGATCTCATCCGTGTGGTGGACTCCATAGACTAGGTTAACCACATGATTATCTTTTACAAACAAACAACAAACTGTGAACTTATATACTCCTCCAGTCGTAAGGCTTAGCAAACGCGCTTTCCCCTGGGGTCCTTTGGTGACTTAATCCACTTCAAGGGTTTGTTAATTCGTTCTACATGGAGACATCGATCTGACATCCAGTCCTCCAAAGTCCGCACTTTCAAAAACGCTCGTTATCTATTATTGTATGGATGAGTTCAGCCAGCGTTAAATCTTGATCGGCGTATTCAGCAAGATCGGCTCCCAATCCTAGATTATCTGCATCCGTTGCTACAACGGCTTATTTCTGACCAGTGAAATCGGTAATTCTTCCTTAAACTCTGGGCTTGCGAGATCGCTGAAGTTGTTAATAAAGCGGTTGTGGAAGCTAATACTACCATGAAACTCCCAAAGCGTCCTCTTCGATGTTGGCGCTGGACTAGCTTCAGTCGGTTTCTTAGATAGTGACTAGACCCCTCCCTGACCGAACTTGTGATTGAATATTACCACTTTTAGTTTCGCCAGCTGTGCCTCTGACCTACTCCATTCAGTCACAGAATGACTCTCCATAGAAGAGTGAATCATACTCAAAAATTCCCTACGATCTATGACGACGGACACTTCTCAGTCTTCTCAGTGGAACTTCACATCCGTAGGCCTAATGCTGATGTTTGAGCATAGCTGTTCGGATTGTTTGACCGCAATTATGAATACTGCAGGTATGACGTTACATGGTCCGCGCCAACCATCAACGCTTGTCTTTCGAGCGTCTTTCAAGTAGCTCACACTCCTGATGACCAAGCAGGTGTTACTTTAGACCCTGGGGATAACATAACTGCAAACTCTAAAGCGCTGTGATCTCCTGCTCTCAAAATGTTTCTGTATCAACTTCCCTGACAGCTGTGGGTATTACTGAACTTTATATTCGGAGGTATGCATCCTCACACATTTTTCTTACTCGTTTACTCGTTACGTTCCTCTGATTCGACTCAGAACATCCTATTACACTTTGAGACATATTCTAGCCTTACTGACTCCAATCTCTCATCCGTCCACTTTTGTTTATTGACTACTTTGTTGATTACCCAATGAGTCAACAAGTCTAGTACACTAAGTATCCTCAGCTGCAGTTTTTCTTACAAGTACACACCTTATCTATAAATTGAGTGAGATTTGACATTTTAAGCGTACTTTTTCCAATAGTGTTGATGTGAGGATTTCGTGTATCACGTACGCCATTCAGTCGATAGGTTGTGAAAAATCGCCGATCCATTAGTAGGCAACGAAGTGTTGAGAGAAAATAGGAATAGCGTCTAATTTGGTTGAAGTAGTAATTTTGTGAATATTGGTGCTCGATTGAAACACTATATTAGCCAGAAAATTCTTTGGGTCTATCACTAATACTGTTGCTGATGCGATGTCAAATATGTTGAATATTCTCATCTGAGCACGACTTCTCCGCGATCACAGCTTGTTTGTTTGGACAAACTTCCCAGTTCGGGGCTAAAGCACTAGACTCAAGATTTTTTCAGGTTAGAATGCAACAATAATTTAAACCTTTGTTCGAATCCGTCCAAGCGAAATTGCCAGCCTCCTTGCTCAAACCTATGCGCTGAATCACTCAGGCCTTGTTAATATCATTTTCTTTTATGGTGAAAAGATTACTATCTGAATACCAAGTCCGGATAACAACCAAATGCCTAAAACGCTGTCAAGCTACTGCATGCGTACATTCATTATCTCCTCAGTGGTCTGCAACCAGTCACCGCCGTTTTCTCGTCCATAATGAACTAGTACACTGTGGGCCTGACAATGCAGCCGTTCGTCAATTTCTATTTGAAACATTGCAGATTACTCGGTCGAATACTAAAAATTCATGATATTTAGTGTTACTTTCTTACACTTCGTCTATTAACGATGTATAACCAATCAGGCGCGGATCACAGAGATCCCTGGCATTCCGCTGAAATCGCAAGGTGTTCAGAAAAAACATGGTTTTTGAGAATTTGATGATCCGGTGAGTTAGTTCGTCGATTGCTGCTTGTGAATCTGCAGTCTTTATAATTACCAAAGTAACTGCCTGATGGCACTATTTGTTATTACACTTGCAGTTGCATTTGGGTTTGGTTCAGTTACTGATATCTTTCCCCACAACGAAGTGACAAACTACCGTTCAGTTCACTTTACCATCTAGTCAAATACAAGTTCAAGTGCTTTCACGTGCACCTCAAAGGTTTTCGGTGATGGATTTTGCTGTAACCATGGTAAATTTTTGTACCGGATATAGGCGACCAATTGTTTGCAACTGTACCGTGTTCGTTATTCCAACTTTGAGACCTCACTGGTTAAGCCGACAGGACAGCCAAAGAGCAGTGCCAAAACTGTTCATGTCCTATTGCTGATAAAGGCAACAGTCCGCCAATTTCTGGTTAGATCATTTGCAGTCTGTTGTACGATCCAAATCCATAAACCAGATTTACGCAACAGTCTGTGAGGTCAAGAAGTATTGAATGTTTTCCGAACTATCTCGACACGTTTCTGTTTTATAAACGCGAATGTTGGACAGATGTTTATCGCAAGGATATTATAGCGTTTCTAATAGATATTATTCATTACACTTCTTGTGTGGGCTAAACCCTTTGTTTCCGGACTGCCCAAAACTTTGGATCACCAAAATTTAGCTGGAACAACGCAGATGGAAGGTTAGTACATACACGAACTCATAAAGTGTCGGGCGATGTTGCTTGCATGCACTCTATTGAGTAGATAAACACGACCCATTTGATACATACTTTAGACTGGCGAAAGCCGCTAGGGTTTGAACAGATGATATGGGGTACCTTTTCGCTGTGCAATTTGAAACTAACATACCCTTCTTCCCCGTTTAGTCTCTGTTTAACCTGATCATTTAGAGATAGCCAGACTGACAGTCGGGACGGAATTTACGTGTAACAAACCGGAACTCATGTCCACTTGATCACCGTTCCTACGAGCATCGCTCGAAACTGGCTAAGTGAGAAAACTGTCGATAATTGCAAATATTTCGTTGATTGGAATGACAAGTGCGCAATCTTTTATACTGATTATTTCGAACAAGAAAGTAACCCAAAGTAGGATGTTCGCCTAAAAGTGTACAAGAATAGCACATTCAAAATTCACCCACCAGTTTGAATAATAAAATCAGAAGACCGATTCCGAAAGATGGTCAACCACGTATTCGTTATCGTCGGCATTCAAACCCTAGTCGCGCTAACAGTGGCAAAACCCGAATTTATTGCATACTTTGAAAAGTTTAGCTGAATACGTATGCTCTATCCGCATATATAGGTGATTTAAGACACAATCTAAGATCCGTACAGCCTGGCAGTGAATTGTAGCTATTTCTCATCATTAGTGCCACTTAGTCCCACAGTCGAAATCTGGTGCCGCTCGTCCGATTAATTGTGCCGGACGTGGCTACTTTTCATTCCACAGTTTCATTCAATGAATGACTTGTTTCGTTTCTACACAACAACTGAGTCACTTCCTCATTTCTACCAATATCTTCAGCAACCCTGGGATGTTTCAGAAATTATCGTTCCAAAGAATTTCTGCGGTATGGTATGTAAATACCTCTGAAAGTTAAGTGTCGCATATTTTATCCCATCAACTAAGGCGTATGGGCTTCAGCACCTCTTCAAAATTTTGCCGTCAATCAAGGCATTCGTACTATCATTATTTTCGGCCTAATCGCTTGTCGACGACATGCCCTTACTGTCTAGTGTGGGTCGGTTGTTTTTTCCGTTTCTTATGTACCAGGTACCTACTCTGTATGATGTTTTTAAATTGTGTCTGAGATTCTGTTTAGTTCTGTACTTAGTGTTTTGAGCAATTTGGACCCCAAACATTTCAAACTGCTGATACATTCCGGATTGTCACGATTCAATCTTAGAGAACATTCACTGGCTCACTTTCTTTCAAAACTGATCACGAAACTGAACAAATATTGAGAAAAACACATTTTCGACCGTCGACTTCTCATCTCGACTTTAGTATTGTAGTCTTCTTTGTTCGGGTCTGAGATGAAGGTCAAACCCACTGACGCTAAACGTGGATTCACTGTTCACAAACCATTACAGTTAGATCAAATACACTATCGGTATACCATTGGGCTACGTACGTCGCAGAGGTGGTTAGCCCTGATGAGAAACGTCCCACAACGATCCTGTGAGTACCGTGAATGTACCCTTTTCAATCGTAGGATATGAATAAACAAACTAGGATGAGCCAAAACCTTTGTAGGCCGTGATCATGCCTTACGTATTTGAATGATTAACTAATGCTGTTTATTACGTTGCAGTCAGCGAACGCGGGAAAAAAAGCAAACGAAAATTTGAGCAGCTGCAGAATTATAACCAATTCACGTGTCGAATTTGCATTGAACTGGGGTTAAAGATGGAAACATTTGAGGATGTACAATTGTGTTGAGTGAGCACACTATTGTTGTATGCTGCCGTAACTTATCAATATGTGTGGCACGAATATGTAGGAATTGCTCACACCCTACAGTTAGTGGGAAACCTGAACGTCAGTTAGACCGAACGCCGGTAGAGAGGGCCTAGAAAATGCGTGTTGTGCGTGCGGTACATTAACAAAGAAACAAGTGATACACGACTACAGCTGATACGGGGGGAGGTCAGAAGCTCTAAGTACTGCTTGTGAGGGCTGCGGCATACTGTCACGTGCGTTGTTATTGGTTCCCAACACTAAACAACTTCCCGAATCAAACAACTACGGTTACAACACCGCTAGTTACAACGCACATGCATATTCGCCGTAGTTAAGTGCATTAGATTCAAAAATAATTGCGTGGCGATGCAATATATGTACGTATGTATATACACATTGAATTTCCGAATATACTTTCTGATGATTCTTCCGACACAATGCGTAATTTTTTGTATGACAGTAGAAACCATTAACATGTAAATTCGTGATCACGAACACTGACGGAACCCGACCACACAACACTAAGCGGACTGTCTAATAGAAACTAAGAATTGGCTGAACCTATAAAGAAAATTTCGAGGAACGAGAGTTAGTGACGTAATTCATCGAGGAGAAAACATGTGGAATATTAAAAGTTTGTTCACACTGTTCATTGTTGTACCTGTATGCGATCCCCATCCGCTACATGCCTTACGGACAATAACAACGCTAGTGAGAACAGGTCACTCAATAGGAATGCATCGTGTATTGTCGCATTTACAAGCAATCGGGTCATTTTAAAGCACATGGATGAATGAGCCGTTGGTCGTTGAAGCCGCGACCAATCAGAACATTCTTGGAGCCTTGGCACGAGTGTGGGGCACACAGGCGGCCTTGACGCCTATACAACATTCATTCATCATTGTAAACCAATAGCATACTTAAACTGGGACAGCAGCAACAGCAGTGATGTTTAAGTGGATTTTTTTATACCTGGCAAACAACGGAACATTCAAAAACACCACAACTCGACGATATATTATGCAACTTTGCGGTATAAGCTCTGAATGGATAAAATGCTTCATTCAACAGTTTACGCATGCTCACAGTATCTGATGGCTAGTATCGGATACCACTGTTTAGGAAAGTGTAAGTTTGGTCTTCAGGTATACAACCATAAGTAGAAGAGATGTGCTGGATCAGTAGCGTGACGTGGCTCGGTCACGTGCATTGGGTTTTACTTCACACATTCTACCACTGCTGCCGCCGCGGATGATGATGATGATGATGATGATAATGTGCATTTTTGATAATTCTACAGTAAATGTCGATCAGATCATAAAACAGAAACTGAAAATGAACTGACGGGTTGCTCACTTGCGGGATTTAGGATACTGTATCACTCAACAGCAGAGCCGGTCTAACTCGGCCTCTGACCCATGGAACACCATGACCACTGTTTTCGACAGACAAACACCAACTGCAACCAGCAACGTAGTCGATAGTTGGCTTTTACAAATAACAGAGAAAACGGCTGTTCCGGCTGGAATGCTATTAGACTCACAGATCACGAGATTGGCAACCATTTGTAGCTGATGAAGAAGCATAAGTACGGATTATACTGTGGATAGATTAGTGTTTTGGACAGTGCATTGTTGTAGGTTGGAAGAGAGGAATGTGGAACAGCGTCAGAATGAGCGCTAGAGTGACCCCAACTGGGTGGGGAATGATTTGAATGGAAGTCCTCGGTGACATATTGAGAACAATTCTGTTGACACACTAAACGTGTACGAAAGGTCATGCAATGATAAGCGATATGGAGTTGACACTACAGACTGACCAAAAATGTAGATAACAAAGAGGATTTTTGGCACACGAAACAACCAATTGGCATGAACCACACCAACCTAAGGTTTATCGATGAACGCATAAAGAACATTTCAGGTGTGTAAGAAGCAGTGACGTTCAGAGTTCCGAGGAATGAAAATGTGCGCCACATGAAGCAGTTGCATGTAGTTGAAAAAAGTCCTACTGAACGAGCGACAAATAAACGATCGACATAAACCTGTGCTGTTATGTGCAGCAATTGACGAGAACATAAGAAATTGTATTATCTTCTTGCAAAGCCGGCCTTCTGATTTCACTATTCAAATTCGTAACTGGGGAAGGATGTTTTATAAGCCTGTGCATCATTTTCGTAACAAAAAATCATGCCAGTGGTTTAGTCATCACTTAGACTTACCTCAAAGCCACAATTTAAATTGAGAAGCAGTACTCACTTTGAGACACCAGTCTCACTAGAAGCGCACGTCATGACAATTGTCACTTTTCGTTAAATCACAAACGGAGCAACACTGAAAGGTCCCGGTGACAAATGTGTGCGTGATCACAAGTGTTCAATCGTGGTCATGCTCTGCTACCACCGGTAGGAGGCAGTGGGTAGTTTTCAGAATACGGGTGAGCGTTCTGAACCCTGTTTTAATTGAATTGGGCGTCGTTTACGTTCAGAACTCTCGACTTCACGTAGACCTATCAACTGACGAATTTCGTAATGAAACGTTAGCCTCGGGTGTAAATCTTGTGAGATTTATTCAGCAGTGTATATCCTTGACACCACTGAGCTCTGAACTATAGTTCAGGATTTCGTGGTATATCAGTGTTGACCGCTGAACCGTCCACCTGACACTAAGCACAACCAACTTATGTCATTCGAACCTTCGTCGACGTTTAGCACACACAAAAGTCGGTGTGTTGATATTTGTGTACGGACAATTTATGAGAAAATGTCGACCGTATAATCAATTAAATCGTATATACCATCCAAGCCATATTGGTAATGTAATGAGAGGAGAAACGACCAAGCAATCAAACTTTGCGAGAAATCAGTGTTGTTTGGTATTACAAAAGATTGTACGCATTAACAACTCACAACCTCTCAATTAACCACTTCAGAGATATAGGATTAGAATGATCAAACTCATGACTTGACAAGACAGTCTTCTGGTCAGAGATTCGAGTGAACTGCCTACTTTCAAAAGGCATATTCAACCACCTTTGTTTTTAAGAGATGTGACAAGTATGTTTAGCAAATATGTTGGCAGACATGTTAGACTTCCATTATCCGAAGTCGCAACAATCGGCCTTCTGCATTGACTGGGTTGAGTTTGTCGCGTGCATAGAGCTATTAATGGGCTCACAAAATGTGGGCGTGTAGCGACACATCTCGAGGTATGCACTGATTTTCCGTTGACACCTCTAAGTATATTCCGCATTTCTGACTATGTTAAGTATTATAAAGATGCTTTCCTAGGCTGTACTACCTGAGGTAAGCTTGGTTTGACATTTTAACCCCGGTGACTGAAAAACGACCGAGATACATTACGAATACACTGGCAATGGTATGATTTACTTTCTGTCTGCGTTTCGAACTACAGTGTTTCGTTTAGATGTGATTTCGAAAAGTGATTAACAAATAGCAGAGCCATATTACTTCACTCTTGTACCAACGTGCTTTGTTTCAACCTTTAAATTATAGACTAGTAACTATATGTTTACCTGACCGGTAGTCCTCTGAGGTTTTCACCTGAATGAGTGTGGGCATGATATGCAGGCTGTTCCACAACTTGAGGTACACAGATGACCAACTATGTTCATTGTGTCCACAGAGTGTACCTTGTGAATTCGTATTACTGGAACAGGGCCGTCCCGTACATCTGTGGTGTAGTTACTGAAAACAAGAAACTTTCCATTGTGTCGCCGCTGACAGTTATATCTTGATTTCTAGCCATGTTCCCCTGTACTGGCATTGAACGCTTTACACCGATATGTTGGGTGAACTATGCTTCTCTCTCTACAAGTGTTACCTACGTGCGCCAGGATTCTTGATCTTATCGCAATATCTGGCCGACCAAACCAGAGAATCTTAAATTTGGCTCACTGCAACAGCCAATGAAATAATTGCCGACTGAAGAAGACCACATTCCTCGTTTATTGAAGAGCTGCAGCGGTGTGTTTATGGACTCGTTCCTGTGTACTTGTTGATAAAGCTTTAAGAAATGAACAGTTCTTAGTTCCAGTGGATAATGACAAAATGCTTCAACGCACACCCAGTTTCAGATCAATAATCGGAACGTCGTTTTCTTGGTCATTTTTTGTCGGAGACGGTGCTGCTGAAGAAAAGACCAACAGCGGTTTTAAACATCAACAGTAGCTCAGTCATTTGCTGTACACGCAGACCAGCTTGTTTTCGTACTTTCTTTCCACCATTCTTGATTTGCCACCTCTGAATATGGATTAAAATACGAAGCCAGCCTCTGGATTACTGTCCCACAGCATTACACAACAAGTACGGTACACATTGGTCAATATCCACATGATGACAGTGTTTTCTGGCGTTACTGAACACAACACTCTTGATGTGGGCCTTACCCGTGCATTCTGTCTCCCTGCGCTCGTAAGTTTAATCATGCGCTCTATTTTAGTCGCTTATCCCCCTCGTTTTAAGCCACATATCATACCTGAAGTACCAGGCACCGTACTCAAACTGGTTAACCGGCTGAAAAACAAATTAAACTAAAGATTACGTGTATACGTGACCTAATGGTCTCGCTGTATGCCCTTGCTGTCACGTCTTCTGCGTGAAATTCGAAACTGTGAAACACTCCGCATTAATTTGTAGACTGTAAGATATGCCCGCATTGTGTGATCCGTGCGTTTACTGGCGTAATTTTTCTCTTAATGCGGCCGAGGAAGTTCACGCAGCATGAATGAATGCTCTACTGCAGGATACACCCGATCAGTCACGGAGCGAAGGCACAGACGGTGTGAATGTCGCTAGAGTCATTACTTTCACATTGGCCTTTGTTTGTCCGACCGGTCCTCAACGTTACAAGAGTACTGTTGTAAGCCAGACCCGGTTGAATTAGCAAGTTTGTCTGGCGGGTTATTCCACACTGATTTCTTTTATCTACATGCACCGTGAGATGCCAACTGACCGCATTGTTCGCCAGCTACACGCCATCATAACTTGAGCTGAGTGGAGAAATTAAGACCGGTGTGCAGCTGAATCTGCAAAGCGGTCAGCACGTGACAGCAAACGAAGAATTCAAGATGTGACTGCCTCGAAACTAAGTAATTTGATGTCGCAGAATAATCACCATAGCATAAGTATTAAAAAGGGCTGATCCACCGCACAGACTGGACTCCAGTCTCACGCACATCTCGGGCTATTCAAAATGAAATCTTCATTCACGAACGCCCAGATATTTTTTGAAGTAGTGGGAGAAAACTGTTTTTTCTTCTAGGCAGCCCAATAAAGTAGGTTTATCGAAATTTTCGGGTATGCGTATCAGTCCAACATCACTAGACCGTCTGGCCGACTGACCCGGTTACTCAATAAAGAAAGTTTCTGTCCCATTCATGAAGCTGAGTGGAACAGAAGAATGTTTACGAGAGATCAGTTCTGGACCACTTCGGTTGTATGTAGGCTAGACGAATCATGTGTACGGCGCTTTCAATTGCGATGTGCATCAAAAATCTTTTCGTCAGCTTTCCGTGCATTCTCTCAGCGAACGGCGAAGTTAATCTTAATATTTGAATAGGCTTCTACTATCAGTTTCAAAGGTAACCCAAAGAAAAGCAAACTACCGTTTTGATCCCCCTTCGCAACGAGTTCAGATAGGAAAAAATTGGGGGTTGAAGCTATTTATCAAATAGATACGGAACAGCACAAGATGTTTTATTACGTACTTGTCGTAGCGATGTATAATTTCGGTCTAACACACACTTTTTTAACACTAGGAAACAACCCCGGTGAGTCGGAGTAAGTGAATTTCTCAGAATCATTTCACTCTATACCTTATTTTTACCCTCAAGTCTCATCTGACACAATCATCCAGTGATATCGCTGGGATGCGTTGCGGTCATTCTACGAAACACTAATACCCGAAGTTGCACTAATTTAGTTGCACTGGCTATGGTAAACAACCTGGTGAGGCTGGTCATACTGTTATGCAAAATAATGTCGTGTGAAGTTGCTGATATACAAATGATTACACCTTATTGTGTTATTTTGCAACTGTATCATTATGCTCAAACAATGACTTGTAACTAATGGGCTGGAGGGTAATATGTTTGAAAGAGAACGAGAAGACAAAAGGACGTAACACAAACGTTGGAAGCGGGGATACCAAGTTTGACCATCATGGAAACTAGTGTGGTGTGCAGTCTTTTGACCCTTGAGGCTGGGACTGCGTTTGATGATATCAAAAACAGTGCATGATCGCTCGGACTTGTAATCACAGCACACACACCGGACACTTTTGAAATAACTGACGAAAACATTTTTAATGAACACATGACGGAATAGTTCCGAGTATACAGTTTATAAGGTGTTGAAAATCCTTCTTTTCAACCCTACGGCTAGGAGGTCAGTTCACAAATAAAATACGGTTGTTGTTTTCATGGGTGAGTGTAACACGGCCACTTGTCACGTATAGCAGAAAAGTTCAGCGATTCTTCCAGATGCATATTCGGTTCCGATACCACTTACCGCCGGTCAGACAATGTTGTAACGTCCTCCTCTAGTTCTGGAGTTTACTTGGATTTAGCAATCGTTATTAAACCAGATGTTTTTCATTGTAAACATCCTGCTGGTGGTAGCCTAAAGTCGCGCCTTGTTCACTTTTGTAGAGTCAGTTGCAGACACCTGATTCGATGTTTTCATCGCTACCCTGAGAAGCGGTAAGGCCTACTTGAGAGTACAACGAACTGGGGATAATTGAGCACTTCCTCGGGCTACAAGCTGACTCATCCTCGCGAACTTTCTGCCAGTCGTGGCAACATGACTAAATATTGGAATCTGTTTTCAAGTTTTCTACGCGTGTAGACACTCCCCATCCAAAGTGATGCACTTATGTTGCTTCCTAACAAAGTTCGTGCGAGAAAAAGAAGCAGGCAATCGACGCCCCGTAGATAAACACTGAACGGCACGCAAGATTTCAAAGACCATCTAGCAAGTGACCATGAAACCAGGCACTATCATTAATAGGACTAGTAATACGCTAGCGGATACAAACCTCATCGTTGATCAAAACTCACCACTGGGGGCTATGTGAACAAAAGTATTTAAAGTAGACCATAGGTTTTTTGTGGTGTTGAGGACATAATCAGTGGTGTGATTGCATGTGTAGCGACTATAATAAATGATATTTTGATAGTCGCATTCATCTGTACATTTTCTATGATTTTGATTTTGTACCAACTTTTGTTTTAGTCAAGCTACACAATTTGTAACATCCGTCCCGGGGCTA
>QNGE01001934.1:47617-70371 GCA_008508345.1 Paragonimus westermani | reverse complement strand
TACTCGAAATCCAACGTCATCGATTGCAAAACATCTCATGACAACAGGTCATCAAGTTGACCCGGTTAACTCATTCAAGATACTGTTGCGCAACCGAAATCCGAAGTTACTAGCCTTTTGCGAAGCGATTCTCATTCGAACTTACCAACCGACGTTATGTGCACAGAAGTGGTTGAAACAACCGGTCGGGTTGCCATGGTCATGATTACATAATAACTGGTGTGCTTGTATGTGTGTCTAGTCCCTGTGTGTCGTTAAATATTTGTTGTATATAACTGGCATGTTTTACGTTTGCGACTGATGAGAGTAAATGAAATGTTAACATATCGCAATATGTCTTCTTTCTGCTCTGATGAAGTGGTTAAAAGGAACTCAGTGTTTCAAAAAGATATTTGTTTAATAATGTGGACGGCGTGCTATTGCTCTTGTATTACAGTTATTTGCAATAAATCTCGTTTTCCACACTTTTCGTGATTAATGTAAATCCGTGAAAATTGCGCAGCAAATACTTTGGCTAATTTACATATGTTGAGGGAAATTTTTGGTGAGGTGTTAGATGGGCAGCAGCTAATAGTCGCACGTAACTTATGTGCGTCTCTCAACCGATAAACCCACGTTTAGGATTTCTTCCAACCACCTCTCATTCTGGGTTTCTATTCGAATGCTCAGTTACTTAAATTTTAGACATCAGTGTTTAGGCATTATCAATTTAGCGTAGACTGAGTGCTCTGCCGCTACCTATTCAACTCCAGTTCTCTGTTATGAGAGTTGCTGTAACTCACAGTGATCCCGGTAAATAAGTACGGTGTGAATTTCACTAAGACGAGAAGTATCAAGATCAACCACTCTGGCAGGATAGAAAGTGTAACTGGGTGTCAGGCTATCTTAGAGAGCCTTTTATGTGACCCGCAGAATTAACCGTGCTTCCCACACTTTATGCAAATCAAATCCGTGAAAATAACTACTGTTTTTCTCTAGTTGCTGACCGTCCGTTATGAAATATCTTCGCTGGATTACTAAATCTTAAGTGCCAATATCTCAACTTTCGGCGGAATACCTCAACGCGATGGCCAGGTACTCCCAAAAGCCCATGGTGTATAGTCTGTGGACAACAAGGGCTACCGGAAGAGCCATCTCCCAACGAGATCGGACCAGTGGACGGGGAATAACAAGCGAAAAAGCCCCGACAGAAGGCGTCAGCTAGACACAAACGCAGAAACGCACACGACGTGCTAGCGGAAAGCGGGATTCCCGTCCAAAAACGCAAGCGCGCGCGTGGTTTGGCAACCAGCGGGTTGTGCAATAAAGATTGTGCTGTACTAAACGCCACTACGCTACATTGTGTGTGTGACCAATGACAGTACGCTAACTTTTGGTATCTTTCAGTGTGTGTATTCGCGCCCTTTCGATTAACTGGACAAAGGAGGTTCAGTGTCTTCACATTTTTCAAGCACGGTTGGTTGATTCAAGGTACTCCCCACATGCGCACGTCATGCCGCGTGGGAACTTCGATGAAAACAAAAGTGTGCTTACTGCTTTCACTTGGGTCGGCATGTGACTCACTTACCTGGGTTACTTGTGTTTACTTTACTACTCACAAAGGTATAGGTCTCAAAAGTAGACTGGAATTTGGTTGAGGTGAATCGGCCTCAATTCACATCCAGTCACAGCCTCCCCAGTTACTGGCGAATGCAAGCCAGCATTTGGTTCGTGCCTACGGTGAGGTCAACGGAGCAATGGTCAAAAGGTTCGCCTCATAAAAATTTGGCCCGGAGTTCAACTCTCAGCCATAGCAAGAATATGCGTGATTAACGAGCTATAACAAGAGCAGAACTTACACATAGTGCATCTGTTCGGAAGGTGTTGTCAGAAGACCGCGATACTGCAGAAGTTGTAATCACCCGTAGGTAACTTTCAACTTCTACCACCCATAACCCACTAACCCCTGACAGTAAACAAAATACCGCTCAAGAACTTCAATGATTGTCGTACACTCAACTTGATGATACGTCCTACTAGCTTTGAGTATCAAATGAAGTTGAGAAAACAGTTAATGTCTCCTCTGGAAGCAAGCTGACATTGAAAGCCCAATTCTTGAAATACTTCAGTTGTGCCCAGTGCGAGGTCAATGGCTCATTGGTTGACAAAGTGTGTCTCATGAAAGCGCAGCGGAAGTTTCAGTCCCGGCCTTGGTAAGAATATTCACTAATGATATCTGGGCTTACAAGACCAGCATGTTAACGACAAATCCGACTGACTCACGGTGGACTTGACGGAGTGCAAATTTCAGTTAGGACGAGAAGATGCATCTCTACTGAGCGCTGATATAGTCGAAGCTCGAGTTAACCGTTTTTCTTCGGAGTGGGCCGTTCGAAAGATTTATCTGAAAGCTAAGGCCGCGGTCAAATGCAGGAGTTCCGGTTGGAATAATCAGAAGTTCAAAGTTTCAACAAATATACACTTCTTAATAGTATGTTTATGAACTTGCTTTGATCATGAACCACTCGCGCTTTTCAGAGAAGTGCCGTTTCACCGCTCATTTTACATGACACTGACTCTTGTTGACGTAATTATGTTTAGTCACATACAGTGTTGTTGTAGACAGCAGACGTTTCACTCCGATGTCTTCGTCGGTCTTACCGACCAGCAGGCATACAGTACCCAGGTGTCCATAGTCCATCTATTTGGCTGCGAACCACTTCACGTTCACTGTTTTCAAACTTTCTATCTTCTTATTCTTCAAATCTCATTATGTTAATTGGCGAGCATTTTTGATAACAGTAAAAATTCGATCCCATCAAACACCCTTGTGCACGATTAACTAGAGAGCTGTTTGGAAGTTTGCACTGGGACAGCCTGAACGAGTACACATGCGCTCTGGTCTTTCTGTAGACTGTAAAAGGGACCGTAGAGTGTGCCCTGACAAACCGCGATCACGATGGTGTGAATTTTCTCTCAGATACTCGAATTCGAGGCAGAGAGCATCCGGACGACATCGCCTTAGTCCCCGAGGGTTCACAGGGAACCCAGAAAATCTTAGACAAGTTGGAGACTTCACCTCGCCAGTTTGATGTGGCCTTTGCTCCTACTAAGTGCGAAGTGCTTTTGCAAGAGTGGCCGGGCTCTGTGCCTGCTCTCAGCCTTGGTGGTGAGCCGCTGGAGGTAGCCGAGAGATTCATGTAACTTGGGAGCTGTACCAACGCAGCTGGAACGTCTGATGGGACCACAGATCGCATAGCAAAGAGTCGGATAGTGTTTGCCAGCTTACGCCGTATGTGGCTTCGGCGTGATCTCAGTCTCGTTGTGAAACACCGGGTGTACAATGCTACCGTGAAAGCGGTCCCACTGTAGGAGTTTGAAATCTGGTCGAATGGCGCGGAGGTTATTCATAGGATATCCGTTTCCGACAGTCGGTGTCCCCAATGCATTAGCGGTGTGTGGTATTGTTGTGTCCGCAAACAAAGCTTGGCTTGCGAATTCGTCCATTGCGCAAACTTCCCTACAGGTCATGTCGAAAACTAAACCACAAACGCGTACACTCATTTGCATGACAGACATGCACTCACATACATTGGGTGACAGTATGTTGTCATTCGCCTTGGTGAAAGTTCTCACACAGCACGTATGCACTGTTCCGATAGTCTCTTCTTGTCCGTTGCGTTTGGGGTTTGTCCTCTTGTTCCTGAATGTCGCCTGTGGGTAATATACTACTTGTGAGTAGTATACTACTCACAACGAAAGTGCCCGTTATACAACACTCCTCCCCCTTCTGAGGTTCCTTGGTTCCTTCGCATTTGTTATCGAATCCTCTCCGATCAACGCGGTGTTCCCTCCCGGATCATTGATCTTCTGATTCGTCGCGCCGGCATCTCGTGCCACGTTGCTAACTCACTGGCGTGCACTCGTTTCGTCTCGCCGTCCTTCTTGATCGTGTATACTGGGCCCCGTCTGGATATTACCAATTACAGACCTTTCCATTTAGGCAGAAGTTTTCTTGATCCTGGCCCGCTGGCACTCGTGTTCCGGTGATCTCGATATTTCACCCGTTCTCCTAGGTTGAACATTCTAATTTCGCCGAACCGCTGGCTTGCGGATTGCTCCTTTGTGCGTGCCTCCGATGCTTTCTGATTTCGTTTAGCTCTTTCTCTTTTGACACCCAATTCTTTGGTGGAATCAACGCACTCTGGCCATGTTCCAGTGTCCTGATCCACCGGAAGTCGAGGGGTTCTACCGTACATCAATTGAAATGGAGATTACTTCGTGCTTGCCTTCACAGACGCCCGGTAAACCGAAAACATCAGTGTCAACGCAGACTCCCACTCTCCTCCTTCGGCTGCTAATCATTCTCTGACCGTTCGGTTGTTATGTTCATTTAGTCCATTCGTTTGTGTGTGATATGACGTCGTTCGGATGCGCTTGATTTTCTGCTGTTGCATACGTGTTTGAAATTTCTCACTTTCGAAGCATGATTCTTGATCTGTCAAGATCGCCTTTGATACACCGTGGTTTGCTACAATGTGCTTCATCACCATATCTCCCACCGTAGATGCTTTCTGATCCGGAACGCCAGTCGCTCCGATCCAACGGGTAAAGTGATCTGTCACGACCAGAACGTACTGGTTACCGCAGGCGCTCAGTGGAAGTTGGCTCATAAGATCCATCGACCAGAGTTCACCGATTTCGGAGACTGGTATTAGCTGTAAGGGCTCCCCGATTGTCGCCTTTTAGTGACTGACATTGTTGGCATGCACGCACGTAAGCTACCACATTCACTTTCATCTTTGGCCAATATGCTCTTTGTTGCAGCAGATCGTACGTGCTAGCGCATCCGGTGTGTGCCATTTCATGGCAGCCTGCCACCAGTTTCCTCCTCAGTTGTTTTGGGATGACTACCACGCAAGGGCGCCAAACGCCAAGCTGCCATGTCCATATGCCCGCACTGTTTAAGCTAACTCTTCTCCAATGGGATGCGATTATTTTCAGCTCCTCATCCTTAGTATTTGTGGGGATTCCCACGCCTCTTGCCAGAGCTTCAATCACTTTCCGGAGGACCTTATCCTGACGTTGTAGACGTACTAGCGTTTGTGGGCCCTGCTCCATTATTCAGCCGTTGACTCCTACGGTCACTTCGGGGAGTTCGTCGTCGACTTGTGGTCGAGAAAGAAAATCTGCGACGCAATTGCTCAAACCAGGCACATGGTTGATCGTGAAGTCATATTCCTGTAAACGCAATGCCCAGCCGGCTAATTTGCCTCTCGGGTCCCTCGCAGTCATGATCCATTCCAGGGGTTTGTGATCCGTCTCCACGTGGAACTGTTGACCCACCACGTATGGCTTCCACTTGTCCAGTGCCCAGACGATTGCCAAACATTCCTTTTCAATAGTCGAATACTTCTGCTCCGTTGGAGTCAGGACTCTGTTGGCATACTCGATTACTCCTTCCTTGTGCGCTCTGGTTGGGGTCAGAAGGACATTGAACAACTTCGGTTGAGGACGCTGTCTGATATGGGGAGTAAGAGAATTCGGTGGCGCTCGTGCTGCGAGTCTCTGTGTGCTCCATTGTTATTCTTTCCTTTTTATCCTTCCGCATTTTTTGCCTCCTTCTCCATACGCATTACTTCTGTCATATTGTGGCACATTTGTGGTTTTTGTGTTAATGAAATTTGCAGAAGTGATCATATGTTTAAAAGAAACTTCCTTACCAGTAATGAAGGTAAGTTAAATGTGCGGAAAACACTGGCGTACAGGATGCAAACGGGAAGACCTTAGGCCTACTGAAGAGGCAAATTGACAACAGGAACTCATACAGACGGACAGTGATCAAAATTCGGATAAAAGTCTACGGCCGTACACGTGGTGACCTGGTGGAATTAGTCAGGGGGTACTCAAAAGAAGATTAGTTTTGGCCGAATTCCACTTATATGCCGATCGAGTAGGGTTTCGAAGTATGATGCTTGTCGGTGCCGGCCGCAGAATCACGCAATATGCTCCAATGCGGTCAGTTCCTAATTATGGAGACGTATTGCTCACTTGTCCAACTGCCCACTCATGATTCAACCATAATAGAATGGCCCTTCCTTGGTTCGTTTTTGGCTCATCGGTGGGCTTCTGCTTGTGGGGAAACGCACGTGGGATGAATCTCGTATGTTCGGATTCATCCCTATTTCATGTAGTTACAACCCGCTGGGAATTAGTCAGACGCTATCACAATTCCTTTAGTAGTCCACTATCGGAAACTTTCGACATGATTCAGGTTTTTTTCGAAAAAGACAGATGCTTACATCTATTATTGTGATAAAGCGTGTAGTTGATTTGTATCCTGTAAAATGGCTTCAGCACTTACTGGACAGATATAATCACAATAAGAAATCCAATGCCACTGCACCTTTACCATGGCTGCACAATTTGTAATCTAACCCAAGCCGTCTGTCATTCGTGCTTTTTATTTTTCTCCACTGTTGCGCTTCCATATGTTCATAAGGGAAAGTCTATCGGTCGTTCTTACAGTCGGCTTACAAACGAGCAAGCGCTCATCATAGCCTGAAAAGGGTTTGAGAAAGAGTTCTGCAAACGGTCACCTCCTATCCGTGGTTTGGTTGATGAGTGCTTGGGCAATAATCCACTGCCTCTTCTGTGTTTGTGAAAGTCAAATAGTCGAAAACACAATAGTTGTGCACACTGATGGTAGCCGGGACCAACTGTTTACAAGTATTTCTGTTTCCCATCGATCCCTGAATTCCAAAATATGTGATAGCTAAGATAAGGCAGTGTTATATGGTTTGCACAAACCATTAGTTAAATGAGTTTCCTTGCTTTCAAATTCATTTGAAGTCTTTGAAATTTGTTCCTATGGACAATAACTGGCGTCAGATCTGGAAGTCAGCTGACATTCACTGAGGTAGCAAGCACTTGGGGCCGTTACGGGTGAAACATATACGTACAAAAACGATATACAGTGCTGTCAATGCCAGAAATGGTACGACATCGAGTGCACCGGCCTCAGTGAAGATCAGTTCGATCAGCTGGCCTCTTCATTACTCCTCTTTATCGGCATGAACTGTAAGCCTATCGACAGCAAAAAGAACGCTTCGCCTATAGTTGATTACGCGCGCACCGCGAGAACCTGTGGTTATAAATTCAGGACCCTTCTTAATTCTGTATCTTCCCCGTTCCTTCCATGCAAAACAGAATAGACGACTCCCAACAGACTTTATTCGAAACTGCAGTCTTTAAATGAGCAAACCATGCCTGTCCTCCCTGGGGTTGCAATGACAAAGCAGACAGTTACCCTCTCGAACGCACGCATGGAGGCGACGGTGATAACTGAGAAGCTGTCATAGAAAGAGGACCTATTTTATGGAGGCTAACTAAGTCAGTCGCGGCATCTTATGCCTCCACGAATGTCGCGAACCTCGTGCTTGCTTGCAGGTAAAGACTAAAGTAACTCGCTATTTTGATGGCCTTACCTGCCATGCACATCACTGAGACAGCAATAACTCTGAAACCCGCTAAAGCCAAACAAAAGAGCACATCTTTCAATCGCTCTCTGGAAGAGAGGGAGAAGCGTGACCAGCGGACTAAAACCAAAGCACATATCATGACCAACCTTAAGTTAAAATTGGAGACTAAGGTGGCAGTTTGTTTTCGCAGTGTCCACTCGGGCTTGTCTACCTGTAGCATAAGTTGGCAATGCCGTTCCTGCATACGCCGGTTCAAAAACAGACCATCCTAACACAAACGAGTGTTGAGTGAACTGAAATTGCTGGGGAACCGTCTTCTGTGTCGCCTGCCCCAAAGACTATTAAACGGCCCTGCACGCAACTCTCCCTCCCAAGAGGTCGCAATAGGAGCTCGTTCAGGTCGCCTCCCACGAATGAGATGGCACTCACTTGACTCGCCTCACTGGGCATTTCTATCACGGGTTTTGAAACGCCCCACTACATGCTTTTGAGCCCCGACCCCAGCAGATGAGACATTTGGATTTTCCATGAGCGAAAAATTCTGAACATCCTTCAGGACGCTGGAATTGACAGACACATGCAGACTGCAATTTGTAAATCTAAGAATGCTAGTCAAATGCCCCGTAGGATCACTGACGCGCGCAGAGGCGATGATGTTGTGTCCATATTTGCAAAGAACCATCAGAACACCTTGGCAAAACAAACCGAGTTCAACCGCGGCGCTGTCCACAGTTTTCTCCTCAATCACAGTTCGGGTCTCCCAACCTCTACCTCGCACTCTCCTTTCTCTCACTCCGCGAAAACAAACAAGGAAGTAGTTTTAAGTGCATGTATGTGAATTTTTCGAGTCTGCTTAATAAACCACCAGAAATTAGACAGTTAATTATTGACAATTAACCGCATATCTTTGATTCCATGGGGAACTGGTCCACATGTGATATCGGTGGCAGCGAAATGAGTGACCGCCGTTACTCAGTTTACAGAGCTTACTCGGCTCCAAGGATATTGAAGGTTTTGCGATTGTTTCGAAGCAGAATACCCTGCCACTCAGGATTACAGCGTTCTTCCCATCTACTTATCATTGATGATCTTAATGCACCCAAGATATACTAACCAAAGGTACCTTCCAAAGACCATAGAGACATATTCTCGACTTCCCCACCGGGGTTATTAAGACAAAGGGCGTGGACACAACATGTCCACGCCCCGACGCCGTGTCTTCCTGGTAAAATTCCCGCTGTGATGGATTTACTCAACACTGATGAAGGCCACCTGGAAAACAGAGTGATCTTCTAGCCGCTATTTGGACACAGTGACCACTTTCTGCTCGTCCTTGGTATTATTTGTTGCTGGTCAAAACAGCCAACGAAATAAATCCACAGTTTGAAATTTCGATGAGGTTAATAAGGCTTACTATTTATACACTTTCTCTGACATCAGGTTCCTTCCCTCTTCAGTGGAAAATTTTTACAATTAAGCCCTGCTATAAAAGTGGCAAGCGACATGACGTCAGCAATTATCGTACCATTAACCATACTTCAATTTGTTCCAGAGTGTTGGAAAGAACAATAAAATGTTGCATGGTCGAATTTTTATTATCATGAAACCTTATAAACCACTCCCAGCATGGGTTTTTCAGCAAACGTTTTTGCATAACGTTCCAGCTAGAATTTCTCAACCGTGAGACAAAATCTACTGACGCCAGAGAAGTGATTACCATTATGCTATTGGACATGGAAATAGCCTTCGATCGTGTGCCTCATGAGCGTCTTCTGATCTAAATAGCATCCTTCGGTATACGTGATCCATCGCTTAGCTGCTTTTCTTCACACCTCACAGGCTGCACACAAATACTGCACATAGGAGACAGCAGCTCAACGCCCAGACCAATTGCTAGTGAAGTGTCACACGGAAGTGTTTTGTAACGGTTACTCTTTCATATATATAAACGATACATGTTGTTGTCGGTTTATGATAGACAGCGGTTTCAAGCTTGCCATCAGGTCGTCTTATGATCAGTACATCGATAAACGCCAGGCGTGAGTTCTCTTCTTTTTCGCGTGTAAAGGTTATCCCATCTATTACGTTATTGAGACAGCTGTGGAACTGGTCAAGCTGAGTCTGAGGTAAAACAACAAATGTATCATCCACATATCGGAGCCACAACTTAGGTTTGAATGTCTTAAAGGCCTCAGATTCGAAGTGTTTCATTACGGCGTCAACAAGCAATCCTGATATAAGTGAGCCCGTTGGTGTGCCTCTCTTCTGCAAGTAGACTCGACCGTCAAATTGCAGGTAAGTCTCCATGCATAGCTCCACCAATTGAATCATTTCCTTTGGAGAGAGATTCCTTCTATTGCGGAGGCTGTCGTCCTTACTTATAAGGTGCTTCATACTTTCTATCGCAAGTTCCTTCGGTATGTTAGTGATATATATATATATGTATATATATATATATGGGGTCCGACGGTCCGGGAATTCTCACCAATCAGACGTGGCCTCAGGCTCACTGACCGCCGGCCTCGGGTTCTGGTTGGTCACCCTCCTCAACCCGTTGCACTGAAGCCGTCAACCCACGTGTTCGACGACCTGAAGGGAAGCGGAAAGAAGCATGTGTGGTGAAACAAAATGGCGACGCACTTCGTGTTACTGCAGGTGTGCCAGTTGAGGTATCTTCTCACTTGTTTTACCGAATTTGAAAGATTCTGAATGCTGCCGTCTCAAAAACAAGTATCTCAGAGTTTCCTTCTTGAAGTGAAATTCTTCTGTCATGTGATGTCGGTTTGTTGCTTTGTTTACACAGCTGACTCTGTACAATTTTACAGCTGTGGTGTTTAAGGACGCATATGCCATTAAAATGTGTACATTGAGCACCCTCTCTTGAGTGGTTGTGGTTACACGGTATCAGTATTGGCAGTGTGATTTGTGCAATCTAAAAATTTTTCCCTAGGAGTATTTGATATCCTCTTGCCAGAAACTTTTATTATGTCCACAAGCTTATTTGGATCTGCGAGGGCCAGTGGTTTCCTTCTCAGTCTTTTGGAAAAAAGGGAAAAACGTGTTACAACTGCGGTAGTCCCAGGTTTTCAAACACGTGTACTGGTAAGAAAGTGACCGGAATTTCTCTCCGGTACATCAGTAGTTCGAAGTAGAAACAGCAATGGACCAAGGTCAAATCTCTGTGCACAGTGATGCACCCTTGTACACCGGCTGTGACAATCACAAGGCGGAAGAAATTGAAGCCAACACCTGCGTGAAAGGCTCCAGAATTATCACTAAGAAAAGAAGCGACAGGTACAACTGATTATGTTTAACCGTTCAATTGTTGAAGGCAGTACGTCATTATTTCGAGCCAAAATAAAAAAATAAGAAACTAAGTGCACTCATAACAAAATAAACTATCCATAGATTGACACCGTGCAACTATAGACATCACCCCGTGAGAGAAGCCATCTAGGATCATCCCTTTTTTAATATGATTCAACGGACCAGAACCATCGTCGGTTGAAGAAAGTTTATTCTTCCCGAAAATGATTTATTTTTTGCGATACCCTTCGACAATAATTTGCTTTTTGAACTATATCTTTTCGCATCGTAATATGCGAAAACTCGCTTTGGACACATTTCTCCGTCGACTCTGATCGGCCCATTTCACTTTTGAAGGTGGGGATTTTCAAGGCTGCTGTAAAGCGTTATCGCATGGCGAAACCAAAAGTGAGGAAATGCGAATCATATGTTTTGAACCATGGCTATTCACTGCTTCTCTTTTTGTACTGTAGAGTCGGCGGTTTGTGCAGTCTCTAAAGAAGACTCTATAGCTGAGAATGAACTAACTGACCGAACCTTGAAGCAATATTCTACAAGGTTTTTTACACATTTCCTACTTTTGTAGCAGTGTTACGGGTATTCCGTAAACGGAAATTAGCGAACCCTTGACCTCCCCATATACGGCCTCATTACAATATTTGTGCTGATATTAGTCCGCTTTCGGTTCGAGAGCGAGTAAGTTCTCGTTTCAAAGTCGAGATTTTTTGTGATCTTCTGGGATTAAGCGCATCGTTAGGCTCTGCGCTACACGTCCGTGGTTCGCATATTCTTGCGCTAGTCATTCCTTCTCATTGTTGGCCAGCGGGTTATAACAGTTGGCTTCTGTTCTCTTTTTGAAACATGTCTGCCGACCTAGATCTTAAGCAAATAATGTAATCGCCGATACGACTGACGGAAATGCCAACCACTCTGCTGCTCTTGAGTCGCCCACTTCTGTTGATCTGTTGTCAGTGGGCCGCTTGGCTAGGGATAACCCCCACTTCCTGTATGGCCCCCAAGCTGGTGTCATTTCCGTGACATGGTACAAACGACGTGAAGACATCCTCACTGTTGAGCTGACAGCCTAAGATGACGAGATGAAGGTTCGTCTGTTCCTGAGGATAATGGGCCCAGAGCAACACATTCGTCATACAAACCGCATCTTGCTGGTTGAGCCACGAACCATGACTTTCGCGGACACGGTCAATAAGTTGAAGAAAACCTTCAAGCATACCTCGTTTTAGTTCACCGTTTGGTTCCAGTGCCTCTAGCTAGTCAAACGAAACGTAGACGACCGTCAACTTTGCTGGCTTCGTTTGTCATGAGTGCGCACGGTTCAAGCTTGGCTTGCTTACGGATGATCAGCTCCAGTACTTGGTCTCCACTTATGCTTATGCCAAGGAGCCGCCTTCCGCCTGTTGCTACTCTGGTGCGTGGATTTCACACAGGTTTTGCACTTTTCAGAAGCATCGCTGCCAGCGATGTCACGCAGTGGGCCATGAGGACGGTTTTTGCTGGCTTCAAGCTGCAGACAAGTTCAGACCGACATTGGATTCCAAGTCCAAAAGGTCAGTCGGGTCTTGTGCAGTCGGCAGACTTAACAGTCTTCTGTCTAGTTTCCAAGTCAGCGTCACCAATCGCCAAACGTACCTCTTCGTCCACATCAGTGGTCGATTGGTTCGTATGTGGCTGGACATTGACTTCGACATCACGATCGTCTTCGAAAATCTTCGGCAATACCTGGGCAGCATTACTGTCCATCCATCATCCCAGATGGCGAGCAGTGCTTGCGGTGGCCTGATATAGTTGACTTGAAGACTGTTCGGTTTCATTACGCGACACCGCCACCGAAGACACGTGCTGCGTCTGCGACTCTTGTCCTGACCCTCTCGGGCCGGATTAGCTTGAATCGCTGAGTTAGAGTCACCTGCAATCACATGTGGTCTCCTACCGGATTTCGGAGGCCGTCCTACGACATCATTTGACAAGCTGCTCACGAGTTCCAGGATGATTTGGGTATCGGCTTCTGCACATAGGCCACGCTACAGCTTTGCTGTATCAGGTAACCGGACCTCCGTTTCAGACTGCTGGTTCCTTGCGCAGCCCTGCCGCCCGCATATCAGGGACGCGAACGAATAGAGTCGCTAGTTGTCATGGCACCAGTCTCTCAATCTGGGTGGGTCGCCTCCACCGTCGTGGCGAAGAAGTTCAACGGACCCAGCTCGATTTGTTGTGACTTTCTTACTGACTTCATTGTTGCGTTGGAACCAAGTGGATATTTACTTTCAGTGCCTAAAGAATTCGCTTACCCAACGCACTCGCTTTCCTCCTTTACACCCAAAATGCGATGACCAAAGTGAACGTTTCCTTGATGCCTTCAAACAGGCGTTACCCAGGTCTCGCGGAGAGAAGACTGTGATGACCGATCACCAACCGAAGCCCTCGTGGTTCGCAAAATTCGCACAGTCCAGCACGCTCTCATTCTGCCGATTGAGCCAGCACGGGTGTCCAGCCGAAATTCTGACAGTGATTGCGCTTATGAAGAAACCGGTTACGCTGGTGACTACTAACCTGGTCACAACTAAACGAAAGTAACCCGAAGTGCTCGTCACAAGGGTATCGCAACACTTTTCCACGTCAATGACACTATATGGAAACGCTACTGAAGCCAGTTATGCCCTCGGCACAAGAAAGCAACAGCCGAGGGAAGGTAAGCGTTTTACCATCAAAGTGCTTTGTTTTTCGAGATATCTTTAAAAACTAATCTCTTTTCAAATTTTTTCTTGCTCCGTAACGTGCGAAAACAAAATTTTGGCACACGTTCCTCCACCTACTCTGACTGACTTATTTCACTTTTGATGTACCATTTCAAGTGGGATTTTCAAGACCGTTAAAGAGCTATGCATACGCAGAAGTTGGTCTGCTAGGTAGCAATAGCATTCTCAACCACAGGTCAAGGTCTTCTGTGGTTTCTTGGACTTCTGGGCATCGTTATGCTCTGTGCTACTTGTCCGTACTTCGCGTATTCGTGCGATAGCCATTACTCATCATCGTTTTCCAGCGAGTCATAAAATCAGGCGTTTCAAAACAGTTTAGAAGGCGAATGATTCACTCGCGCCGCACAAATCGTGCGCTTTCTCCAATCGCTCACCTCTCGCGCTTAATACATCGTATTTTTAGTAGCCGTCCCCACTTAATCTCCAAGCATAATTTTATGGGATCTTGGAGACCTTCGGTGATTTTCACAAGGTTAGAAGCACAGCTGGACGGAAAATTTGCTAACAGATCATTCAAAACGATCGCACAAACAAGAACCTCTCATCTAAGCATATGCGTTGACTGAGGAAAAAATAAGCCTACAGCAATCCCTCTGTAACCGACCGGCGGAGAGACTGCGTTGGATTCCCTAGTAGTGGCCGAAATATTGAAGAAGTACCATTCGCCAGTCCATAACGTTGCACCCCTAAACTGACACTCTACCATTTTGGAGACTTTGATAACCATTTCATACCAATGGGTCTTCTGTACTAGAGTTAGGAGCTTTGAAAAGCACCCCATCCTCATATAATTCTCATCGAGAATTCTCTTCTTCTCCACCCAGCGTGGCTTTCCGCCTAACCGGTCATGCATGACCAGTATACTGATCTTCATGGATAGTCTTACTGAGGAGAGAGCCAATGTTATGATCTCAGATGTTATCTTCTTTGAATTCGTTGAATATTTCGACTGTGTCCCACATAACCCTTACAGACACAAACTGGAAGCTCGTTGTATACGGGGAGAAGTGTTTTGATGAACTTTCTCCTCTCTGGGTAGTAGAACTCTTGCAGTTAAAACCCGATCAAGCCTTTCGTCTCCCTTCCCGATTTTAGATTTGTCAGTGCAAGGTCCGCTTTGTTTCTTATCTGCACTGATGCCCTTCTAAGTAATGTACCTGGCACATCTTTTCACACAGTGATGACCTGAAAATCTGAAACGTCATTGACCCCAGTGCATTACAGGCTGACCTTGATGCGACGGTGCGCTAGTGGGACGATTGAAGCCCAGCACTAAATGGCAGAAAGTGTGGTGATTTTGGCGGTGCTTACGTGAGTCACCCTGATTACAGAATAATAGACATCACGGGAATAAATCTGGAGAAAGATCCGGTCAACTGGGCGTCATCTAACTTGTCAAACGCGTATCACTGTGAGATGGACATACACCTTCTAGAACGATGCGGCGTACTTTCATCCTGTGGACAAGAAAACGTTTCAAAAGCTTTGCGGGATTCACATGAGACCGCTACTCGGCAGAAACTATTCGGGGTGTGTATACCGACATGAGAAAGACATAGTGGCAGTTGAGTGTGTGCAAATCGTAGCTACCAAACTATTTGAGAGATCATGAAATGTCCCGCAAAAGTCCCGACATGAAGTTTCATGATCTGTATATGTTTGAAATCCGACGACTCCGCAGTGATCCACTCTTCACACACTTCTTTAAAATGGGTGTCGTAGGGCAGTTGTTTATCGCAACGAGTGATGACGGTCGACGAAGACATGTCAAGGGGCTCTTCAACTTTTGCTTATAAACCCTCCTTAGGTAGCAGTTCTTCTCCTATAGAGTCATTAGCCAGTGGAACAGCCTTTCTTTTGAGGCCATCAACTGCACTTCCACAGATCTTTTCAAAGCGATAGTAGACCCTGTTGTTTGAACTAGTCCTTGATTCTTACTATTGTTTGGGAGGGCAATGCTACAGCCTGTTTTTAACGACGGCTTTTCAGGTCAACAGACACCCGCTTGACACCAAACAAGACAAACCGACTTGATCTTGACAACCTGGGTAATCCGCTTTGAAACGGTTTAATAACCACCGAATATCTGAATCCACATTTACTAGCCTTGATGCAGTGGTGTACTTTTTTATCTGACAATGTCTGCTAACTCATGTACACTTAATATCCTCATCATGGTTAGAACACTAGCCCTGCATCAGTTAACATAACTGTTTGGTGATGCTCCAATAGTAATCCGCTTGCAGTTCACCTGTATATTTATTTGGTGTAGATGCTGTGATACTAAATGTTTCAATTAGGACTTGAGACAGATTTCTAGGACTGTACACGTTTGAGCTGAAGGAAGCAGCACCAACTTAATACAAGCATGACTGTTCACGGAGTGCATTTCGACCAGTAGTCACTCTCTTCAGCCCCGTCAGTAGTGCGATGGAGAGATCACAGGCAGCAATTACTCATATTTGTAGCTTAGAATAGTATTTTCTAGGGGTATAGATTTCCACATAGTGAGAGCCACAAGTTAACATTTTTAAACCTCCGTATCAAAACATGCCCTCTTTGTTAGATTGATGTCAGCTCCCCGGCATGCGCCAAATATGCGTGTCAACTGTCCGCGACTAAGAATAATTGAAGTTGCTTCGCGTCAGCCGATCGTGTAATCAGGCCTGCGGTGCAAAATGCCACTTGTCATTCTTACTAGATCAGGCGATACACACGTCAGACATTACATTCAACCATTGTTCCATCTGCACAGTTTGTGTTTGCAAAGACACCCGTTTGATATTAAGGCTGTTGAGAGCACTAAACCCGTGTCTACTAGTTCATGCTCTTCCTACTGAACTAGGGCCATGTCGAGGACAGGTCTGATTCCAGGTTTGCCGCACAAACGCACAATGACCCACATACGACTTTTCCATCAGTGTGTGATAGACCGATTGGTTTTGGTGTAAATGTTTTTCGCGGTTACCCGTTTGACAACAGGAAAGTCTTTTATGGCCCAATTTTATGACCTCTTTTCGAGGTCGAGATCTATACTAAATGTGCAAACTCGTGGGCGTCTAAGGCAAACGACACGGGGTCGCGGTAAGAGGCTCCAGTTATCACATCAACAAGTTATTTCGATAAACGGAAGTGTCGGATGGCGTGTTCCGAGTAACTTCAGAAGGACTCGATGGTCAGTAGCTATGAACATTGCTTGTGCACAGGAGATAGTAAACTGCAGATCTCTAGGTTCTGTTCCCTGGGACTTCCACTGTTTTGGACGACAACATAAGAGCATTATTTCATAACTTCCGTGCTGACAATTTACAAAACACTTTGGGACCAAAACTTCAAATCTACTTTCGTGGATGTGGGCGGTTGGACAGCAACACGGTTTGTGAGTTATAATACCGAAGTGTATACTGAAATAACCATACGTAGAACTGGTTCAGTAATGGTAATCCTTTGATGATTGTTGTTGTACGGATACGAGGGAATTTTTGTCATCGATTTTACATCTTGGTCCTTACGTTCTTTCAAAAGGTTGATTCGATTCAGTTTAAATTAAAACACTTGTAAATAGGCTCTGTTTTGCCTAAAAACCTGTGGGTTCGTCAAACAACTTCTCAATTTGCAGTACCAACTGGTTGTGACGAGTCTCAACTTGCTTCATATTTCAGCATATCTGCCGGGTGAATGCGTGAGCTCGGATCAGTTTGTGACCAAGACTAGTTGGTGTCCAGTCGGAGGTCGCCCGAACAATTATACTACGATGACAGGAGGGCATGCCCTACAAAATGAGTCCAAACGAATCGCTTTTAAATAAGCACATGCATGTGAACACATGAGAATTATGTGTCCGGTGTTGTAAAGTTAATCTGGAGTGCTTGTACCTTCCGGTTTTCGTGTTCAGACTGCTCAGTGGAACTAGTTTTTCCACGTTTCTAAAGCGACCGCTTTCCACTGATGCTTACAGATTGCTACGTCGTGTTGCCAGCGAGGATTGCAGGACTGCTGATGGAGTTGTAAAGATATGTTTCCTCAGCGATTCTACAGAGCAAGCTCGATGTTCCTGTCTATTCCTCGGGCCCTTCAAGAACAAACTGAGGGTGATCAATATTAGCCTCAGATTTTTGCGGCCGCCCAGACCGAAACTAGACATTGAACTTCCGTACCCTATTTACACTATTCCACAAGAGAACCATAGACAGTACAAATGGGACTAATATAAATATGTAGCTGTGGTCACGCATGGAGGGCAGTGTAAGGCCAATTCCATCGAAGCTCAATAATTACGTACTCAACTGTTCTTCGGTACACTTGACTTCGGTGCAACTGGAGACGTAAGCATTAGATCCTGACTGTAGAACACCATCAAGCAAGCCTAATCGTATTTACACTGAAACCGAGTTGAGGATCTTACTGATTGGTCTTTCTCATTATATACCAGCCAGTGCAACAACAGTGGCCTGTCGAAGACTTAATTCAACGTTATAGCTCACTGGTCCAGAGACCTGAGGCCAAAAGGCTCGGTTTTACTTAGGCCGTAAAAGAGATCTGGGGTGTCAATCTAAACACAAGTATGTGTGCAGAGGTCAGCACTGGAGTACCAAACAAAGTTTCGGCAAATAGGAAGGGTGGATACCCATACCGAGATAGTGAATCTTATAATGCGGCATTTTCATCTGCCCTTGCAGTTGATACTTATCGACGGAGTCGCTTACAAATGTCCTAATTCGTACGGATCATCAATACTTCAACCGTGCGGCTTGCCGAATGTGCACAAGTCTGAGTCGCCACATAGGCCAGTTTTAGCACTGACTAACTCCCTTGTCGTAACTTAGCATGCTGGCTAGTCGAGAATTTCACACAATCCATTAATTATTCTTTCCAATTGACTCGCGATTCAGACAAAACCAGCGTTAGTAATGAACCGATGTGCTCTCTAGCCTTTCGTTTAAATTCGTAAATATCCGGCGGCACAAACCAGTTGACTCTATTTATCAATTTGTTGAAATGAATCACGTCACACTGTCACTTCCGGTCGACACAGTTATGGGACATCCGCTGCTTTGTAATGAGAATGTCGAATTTTGTTTTTTCGAGCATCCCTATTGTTAGAGTAGCCATCAGAAACCCACTAGGTCCCACCTTGACAGACGTTTTCATTCTAAGAATTAGGCAAAAGGTAGCTACGATGACAGCAAGTATGTCGTGTTACAAGCTTTGTGTCGACGGCGCCTAAATAATCAGTCGGTCTAAGTAGATGGTAGATAAATCGGAGCAACGCCTAAACAGTTGGTATTGTATGGTAAACTTTAGGTACGAATTAGAGGTCAACGACTGCTTGTCATGTCCAGATATATTCATGAGTCACCGAGAAGACGGTTCGATTAGAAGAGCTGTCTAAATAAAATCCACGTGGCCCGGTTATTACGTGAACTTTAGCATTTTCACACCGGCCTAACATGAAAAAATAGTCTTGAGTACACCGTTCACACGAGCAAGAAGTTTCTGTACGTACGACTACCTTGAGAAAGGAATAGACTTGATCACTCCCACCTTAAAGTTACATGGTCACCCCAGATTGTTCAATGTTTGATTGGTACAGTAAACGGAAAGCACCAACCAGTGAGGCAGTCACTGTAAGGAAAAAGTAGGTCTCTGTAGAGCTGCCCCTTGTGGGTGTGTATATCAGATATCTAACAACATGGCGGTTAAGAAATTCACCTAAACTAGCGTTCAGTCCAATCGAACTTCGTGTAATCTCTCGGACTCAAAAGTTGTCAGCACCTTCAATCAAAAGTCAGCATATCGGTACCACCTCGCGTTGCGTTTTCCAATTTATATGTAACTGCAAAGAGATAGAGTGACACGGTCAGAACCGAGGAATGCCTGCACACCAGAGTTAAAGAACATTCACCCGAATGAGCGCAGCTGTCTGTTACTGAAGAACGGCAGTTAGTAAAACGCGCGAACAACCAGTAATCCCAGTCGCTAAACACACCCTGATAGTTCGTAACCTTGTCAGCCTATCTTGCTCACTCACAGTCATCGTAAGCCATTCTAATTCAAGATCATGGTAGATTGCTGAAGCAGCTACAAGCGATCTGCACAAGCTTTTTGTGTGTTCATGAACGACTGTTAGTAAACTTGACCTCTACTCGGACCAAATAACCCATCCTAAACCCTAATTGATTATCCATTCCCCAATCGTTTGCTATAAAACGCACTCCTACTGGTGACCCAATAAGAAATGCCTGCATTTGCCAGTTTGTGCGTTGCAGCTACCTTGCTCCAACTGTTCAAGAGAATCAACTGTTTTACTTCGGAATATGTTAAAAATTTATAGAAACGGACTCCATGTCCTGATTTGGCATTTGAAAATGCCGGCTATTAACACTGACAATCAGAAGACCGCAGTTAGGAGGTAAAGCCATTTCGAACGCTCACGTTGTTTACGGCGCAAAACTAAGACGAAACCGGTGTGAAGTTGAACAAAGTAACACCACAAACCAACCGATATATCGGTGGTCTTCTAGGTTCATTATAGAAACTCGCAAATAGAGTGGGTTGTTTGCTGATCCCGGCGACTCCCCATCTTGAAACACTGAGTTCCCTTTCAATAACTTCACCAGGGCAGAAAGAAGACAGATGTTGCGAGATTTTAACATTCCGTTTACTCTCATCAGTCGCAAACGTAAAACATGCAAGTTATATATGACAGACAGTTAGAGATAGACAGGGTATGGACACGCATACAATCAAACCACCTATTGTATCATCACGACCCCATCTGTTACGAATGTGGCAGTTAAATATATGTAATATGATTGGTACTGAATAAAACCCCAATAGTTCTGATGACAAGCACAAACTTTCCAGGAGTAATCGACGATATATGGTGATACAACAATGCAACTTCCGCGCAGAGCTTATGGTGCATCGAAAGTGTACTAACCAGAACGCTTTAGGGAGTATGAAGGCCAACAAATCAAACATAAACCAGCGCCAAACATAACAAAAACATCACAGTTGCGGATCGGTCGTCAGTTAGGTCTCCAGCACATCGTAACTGAATAAAAGTGTTATATCACGTCTAGATTCAACGCGACGACATGTTATTAACCACAAGTAACTATAAAACATCGCAATCGCAATGACGTGAAAGACGGTCAAACCAGAGGCACATGCCAATCGTGAGAACCCAGAGCTCTCGAACTAGCCTGGCTAATCAGAGTGAAAAATGCCATTTTTTGGGTTATTCGTAATTATCAGCCAACAATAAAATTATTCCCTCAAATATGCTCACTTTACTGCAGTTCCTAATTTTTGCTGTTCATTGGAATAGAAAAGACCGGTCGAAGCCCAGCATACTCCTGGCCAAATTGACCAACTCGGCCCCGTGTTTACCGGGTAAGAGAGACAAGACTTGAGACACACAGATAGTTCGACCAAGAATGGATTGAACACTTAAAAGGGTTGCAGAAAACAAAAATAATAATGAAATAACGTATATGTAACATTTGAATAATGATGCGCTGGTAGCAGAAAACTACTGCGAGCTGCAAAGCGCCTGCATACGGGCAGCGAACTCGATTAAGTAAGGTGCCAGTGCAGGGTCTAGACAAGCATTCAGGGGAACAGCATGAGTGCATGAGTTCTTTAGAGATAAGGTTGAAATTCACACCAGAAGTGCCGTCAGGGAGAGAAAACTTCACCACTGTGTGTAGTCGGATTGAGGAACTTGAGAAAAACACCCAAAAAGTTAGATTTCGGAAGAGGGCATGGTTGCAGTTGAATTAATGAAGATTTCAAGAGTGCATAACGTCGAGGTGTTTAACTATATATCTTGGTGGGGTGTAGTGATTGGAATTGAACTGGACGGAATGACAAAGGGGCACATGGGGATCGCACAACGTAATAGCACACAACAAAACAGGACGTATGCTAATGAAGTGGAGGTATCAGTCCTGCAGGAAGTTGGAACAGAGGGGCAACTGTATAACGCGGACGGGCAAAACACGTCAGTCATGTTCATCATACCCGTAATACCTCGATATACATGCGAATATCTGTGACTCCTAAGTGTTCTAAATTCCAGTACCGCAGATGTTTTGATTGTCATTAACTCAGACGTTTCATGCTTTTCGGAAATGGGATGTACCTCGAACATGTTTTCTTCCGGTGTATCAGAATCATCTCTAAGACTGAACTAGACCTTGTCAACATTTCCTCGAAGGCAGAGAGGATATTTCAAGTCCTGAAAGGTGACCATACAGTCTACGCCAGCAGCAGCGGGAACGAAGACGTTGCCTTCGAAATAAACGTTTTGGTGGCTGTTACGGCACGTAACGAGTAGGGTTAAAAAAAGGATTGCATGACTGCTAAAAATCACATAATGCTTCTATTCTTCTGCATGACGGGATTATCGATTCTTTCACCAAGTCCCACGAATGCGTCTGATGGCGAGGGAACAATCGCAGATCTCAGCATACGTGCAAAATTGGACTGCGCGTGTTTTGGCGCGGTAAGCAAGTATCGACAATTATTCCCTCTAGTCCAATCGGTAAAAGACTTGGACATAAAGTGAGTACAATTATCGGCCATCAAAGTAGCCGACACACCTTCGCGACGGAACACCATTCTCAGGGGATTTTATGCGGAGTCTGCACTCGGTGATGAAACTACACACATTCAGACCATCCGCGATAAGCAACAATAATCACTAGATCACAGTATTTACCTAGAAAAGGACCACAGCAAGCACTACAAACTCTCTGGAATGTTTCCAAAGTAACGGGCCATGGAAGTCATGGTGATTTTTCTGTATTAATCTTGTGTACACATTGGGTGGAACATTTGGCAATGTTACCGAAGTGGACAACATCGGTTTGTATGTGCGTGGCCTACTTAGGATTGATAAAATGTCAACTGAACAACGATTGATGTGTAGAGACACTCTTGGTTTGCCACGTATTCCAACTATTTTGCTATTTATTTTGACCGTTGACACTATTGACATTGTTTGGTTGCATGTCTCGGTTTTCTCGTAGGTTCGACCGCCCAAGGTCACAATTACAATTACACTTGCACCTTCCGGACCCTAGTTACTGGTCTGTTGCGCTTTGCTTCTGTTGTGTCTTGCTTACAGCTCGCTTTCCCGGTCTCTTTGCAATAAACGTCGTTGTCCTGTAATCAGTTTTTCTGATTTAATTATTGTGGAGAA